>JAQBSW010001574.1:80000-129030 GCA_029291075.1 Eudiplozoon nipponicum
ATTCTACACACACACACACACACATATATATATATATATATGTTATAATGTTATTGCTGGGCCATTCTTTTGTCTTATTTATTATTCTCTGTTATTCTTATTTTTATTATATAAAAATTGGCTGTCCAGTGCTGAAATGTTAAAGAAAAATGAGAAATCAAGTTTGCAGAACCTTAATCGACGCAAGTCTTTATTTTCTCCAAGCTCAACATTTAGTAGTTCGAATAGTGGCGGAGAATTGTCGCCACAGCATGAAAACAGACGTCTGCCAATATCAGAACCTATGCCGTTACCCATGCTGAAGGGTAGGACGCAAACATATAAATCGTCTAAAAGGAACTCGTTAAATTCAGCATCGAATGACCTTGAGTTTACTGACGATATATTAATGGGTAAAAAAACACTAGCAAAAACAAAGACTGTTTCTCACGATGACGAAGAGGAGGATGGTTATGCCGGTGAAGCACTTGATAACAACTACCGAGGTCAGGAGCTTAATTATGATGACAGACAAACCTTCTATCGGCAGTCTAGGTACTCATCTGTGCCGCCGAGACGTACGGTACAGAAAAAGACATATCAGAATTCGCCGCCAGACTGTCTTCAGCGCACAGTTAGAAGTGGTAGTCAGAATAGCCTTAGCTATCAGGATGAGGAAAATTTATCCCTAGAGTTGAGTAAAGCTGCGGGGGCCGATAAAACAAACCGGCTGGTAAGTGAAGTACGCTTGAAATTCTCTTATCCGGCTAAAGGATAGGATTTTCGATATTTCTGGAATCGTGATGGTTATGTGCGGTAGTGTTGATTCGATGATTATGGTTCAGACCATTGTCAGCTAAACGAAAATCGACATTTATCAAAAGTAATATTTAAGAGCTAACCAGTTTTTATACGTACGTTCTTTGATTTGTTATCATCATCAACTTAAAAAACAGCTTTCCAACGGTATTTAAATACTAATGCTTTATACTCTTATCACCATGAGTTAAGAAATAAGAGATGTTGATGATGCTTATGATGGTGATGATGACGATGATGATAGTAACAATAATAAAAAACTAGTAATTAGAAAGAACACAAACAAATTAGGTAGCTTATGTTTTACACAACATGAAGTAGGCAAGTTCAATTTCAAGGCACAGCTAAATCATTAACACAAATTCCTCGTGATTTTCACTGTTTCGATTCATGGACAAAAAACCTCACAGTTAACTCTTTTAACCTAAGGAAAGACAATTAAGAGGAAGATGACTATACTGGAAGTCTGAAACGTTGTCACCACAAAAAATTAGCTGGATCTTCAACCAAGAACTATAGTTAGAACATGAACACCTTCTTGGTAGACAAATTGTCCTATGCCGTCAACTTGATTTTATTTAACTCCAACTGTTTTGTCCGTTTTGTCTTACACCAAAGTAGCGCTGACTGAGAGAATAATGCCGAGCAGTCGGACTGAAGGCACACGTGGAATGTGATCGAAGCAGTGTAATTGATTGAGCTTAGTGTAGAATCTTGGTTGTCGAAAAATAATAAAATTTTAACTGCGTAGTCAGGATCAACTAATATTCCGTCTAGGAGAACTTCCACTCCTGCTTCCTGAACGAGTTCCTCCTGCCTGGACGCCAGTGACAAAATTTTTTCAATGGCCGGAACTGGTCTTTGGCATCCGTCAGGTTCACTCACCTTCCGTCAGTAAATATTTAACACTGTTACTGCGCTAGATAATTAAATTCGTGGCTTATAATTAAATGGGTTGACGGCGATATCCAATTGGATCCAACAAGGTTCATACCTGATAGCCACTGGGCTGTAGTTGATTATACCGTCAACAGTAACATAAATATTGCCGGCTCATCCGATTACATGTGAAGCCCTGAGTTTGGTTTTTCTACGCAGTAATATGTAGTGTTTCATGGGTATTGACAGAATGAGAATAATCTTGTCATATATGCTCCATCATTAATATGCGCTATTGACTGCGAACAGCTTGTAACAGTATTTTCTTAACCCGGATAAATGATTGTCGGTGTTATTTTTCGTTCACAAGCTGAATCTTCTCTAGAGCACGCTTGAAGACCCCCGTTAAAACCAAGGCCGATGGCTTTAATAGCGGTTGCCTTTTCGTTATATTCGTATTCACTTCCACTAACTGCAATATAGACGACAGAAAGGACGCTTTTTATTCTGGCTTAAGTGCTCTACTAAAAAGCGCCAAAAGTTCAGATAAAGCCTCGGATAATGATGTTATTAATCCTTAATTTAGGCTTTTAAGCGACCTAGAATTAAATCTGGGTGGACAATACACTAAGCTGAATGCGTAACGATAATGCTAAAAGACAGTTGGATAATTGCGCAGAACATCGATCATAATGGAGTGGAACAAATTTCACACATGGTAAAAGGCGTGATGTCATATGTCATCCTCAACTCATCTGAATTTTTTGGATTAAAGATATCATGTAAACATTGTTTATAGATGGTTGGATTGTATCCAGAACTGCAGTTTGTTTTAGAACGCTTACACCTACTTGAACCATGCTATCGTCCGTTTTAAATAGTTATCAAATGTTTTTTCCCCGTAGAACTACAATATATATGCAATTTTGTATTAGATGTTGCACACCTAGTAACTAACACATTAGTTCAAATAGCACCAGAAAGTTATACTGCAGCGATCTGTACGTAAGATGTATTCTCATGTATAAACGCGTTTCGTACTTACTAGCGACTCATCAGTAGGAGTCGGAACTACGCTGTATACCCATTTTATATTTGGTCAAGGAAAGCGGGGCGATTGGACGGTGCATTCCTATACGAATGTAAGCAATAGTGGAGTTAATCTTATGCATAGTTTTCGCCAATGCGACTTCGAAGACAACTCACTATATTATATATATATATATATATATATATATATATATATATATATATATATATATATATATATATATATATATATATATACCAAGCCTGTAAATGGTACCAAAACTATGTCTGTTGAGTAAGTACCTGATATCAACACTATGGTTACGAAGTCGGTACATGGTGCCAACACAGTTGATTTCAAGTTATGCTAAATTTCACCAAATTGGAGAGTTACAACTACATTTGAAAACCTGTTACTCCGGCAAATCCATACATTCTGGCCTTCATCGATATCAGTTCTTACATTTCGCGGTAATCATGACATCTTTCAATTAAAAATATAATAGTTATATATTGTTTGTTGTGTTGAACTTATTATTCTTATTTAATATCTAAATCACCAGGTTTTGATGCTTAAAATTCCAAAATGCTATGGATGTTAGATAGGATCCGCTATTTGTGTTGCAGAGTTCTAGGCTCCTGTGGAATTAGTAATTGAGCTATGCATATTCTCTAAATTAGGCGCATATTTGCACTAACTCGACGTATACTGGTACTATTACATCTGTTAGATGTCAACATAAGCACAGTCGGCAAGCTTATCCAGAATCTTTCTGGACCAGAAAGGCTGAATATGATGAAGAACTGTTTGCAACGGATAACATCCGAGGTTTTTTCCAATATATTTGCAATTATTTTATGAGAAAATTACATGTCAGCGAAGAGTAAATAATCTTAGTTGGTGTATAGAATGAAAATTGCATGTAGTGCGCGGCATTGGTGGCACAGTGGTTTAATTACAAGACTGGCATGTTTTCTCGAATTGCAAACCACAATTGTGGCTGTTAGGACACGTACTTGACGAAGCCGTATAAGGACGCAACTGGTCTACAAGAGTAATTGTACTTGCCACCTTATGCGCTGTTTATTTTATGCCGACAAAAAATCTTGTCATATTACTTAAATGAATTTTTATATATTAATACACGGTATCAACTGTATGTGCATAGGATAACCATGAACTCTTATTTTGGGCTATCTAGAGAAATGGTATAGTACACATATGCCTTTTTTACCCACCAAGGCAACTTCAATGGATAGCTGAGACATCAAATGGGGTATGCCAAATGTTAATATTCGCGATGTCGCTCACTTGATTTAGTCACTCTGTGCCATTCTCAGTGATAATACCCTTGAGTGGACGAACGCTGTTGGAATTTATTGGCGGACAATGTTCAGTTGAGAGGTCTAATAAATTCCATCTTATTGACATAGACTCTTTTAAAGCTTAACGTCCCGGAGATCTAGACATCAATCTGTGTGTATTTTCACAGCATCATCATAATGCACAACGATACAAAAAACCATTATGCACTAATGTTTTAGTGCTATATAACCATCAGAATAATAACAAGAAAACAAGAAAAATTTTAAAATAATAACAAATATAATAATTCAGGTAAACAAATTATTAGAGAGTGATTTATGAGAGAGAGGATCTAGTTACTATGAGTATATTTTCCTAGATAAAAAACAGAAATGACACAAAATAAACTTTGCAGAACACCATCATAACCAAGTCAGCTTCATGGAATCTCTAACAAACTAAGAAAAGAAAGTTACAAAAATGATTCTACTCAAAATCTGCGACAAGATCGCCAATGAGCTCGATTAGATGCCATATCGCACAGGATTTCCAACCAAGAATGACGTTGCGCACGTATACCTAATCTCGGCAGACGAATGGGTCCTATACTACACAGTTGGGATGTAGTTGACTGATTATTTCTGTCATGTCAGAAATGGTGAAAACGGAAACTGAATTCGTCATCGCTCTAAAATTGTATTTTCAAACCGGATTAATAATATAAAGGCGACATATTAAGCACCAGACTAAGTTTTTACGAATTATTGCGCGCTACAAATAACAATGCTTGGCTAGGATATATCAGTTAGAAGACACTTTTGATGCCAAATTGTTTGAATTTTATATTATGCTGTTAAGGTTTTCTATTTCTTTCCTAACTCTAAATTTGGTACTACCATTACTTTCTAAGCGTCATTGATTTTAGGTGGTTTTACATTATTGCGTTTAGAATAAAAAATTACCTTCTTATAAAGAGCTTGCGGATTTTTGTCTAAATACAGAAAGCACACATGAAGTCTAATATTTATATGATAATTTACTATTGCTTTGCAATAATGAATCTTAGAATGAAAATATTATGGTAGTTATACGCAAAAGTTGGAATTTTTGCTAGATATTCGTCATCATCATGCATAAAAATAAATAATCCATTAGGAACTATTGCTTCACTGCCATATAACCATGGGGAAAATACTAAACAATTAAAATAGAAGTAAAAATAGTGACATAGAATAATCTAGGCAAACAAGTTATTAAAAGAGAGTGGCATTTGTGGAGGAAGTTCTAATTACTCTGAGTATTTTTGCCTAGATAGCATACGGAATTGAGGACAGATAAACTCTACACAATATCATTATGGCCAAATCGGCCTTAAGTCAACACCTTCTGTATCCTAACTTATTCTGAAATAATCAATGAAAAATGTAGTGACTTTCAAGGTCTTGAAAGTTATTATAACCACTGTTTAGATAGAACATCATACCCAATATATACATATATTTGCCAATATAAACTAAGCATTGTATAATGCAGATAAGGCAGATTTCTACTGGTTGAATTATCTTTTCTGCATTATAAAATGGTTATTTTATACCGACAGACTTAAAATAATTTATGCTTTAAATCAAGTTTGCGAGCTTGAAGTAAAGACCAACCCCATTGTATTTAACCAGTCTACGAACAACATAACAAAACTACCGCCAGCTGCAACGCCTGACGCGTTTCGACCTTCCATGATCATCATCAGATTACGACGGCAAACTGACTATCGAGGATCAAACCGCATTGAATATATATGGAAATCAAATTTAGATATGCGGCTCTCACCTCTAGCAGTCTCGCATACATTGAACTTGACTGGAAATGTCGGCTGCACAATTTCTATGCAGTCACGAACATTAACTGTTTGCAGCTTTCGCCACATATACATATATAGGCAATACAATTTAAACAATAATTGATTGCGCGGGTGGTGGTAACAATTCTTTAAATCAAGTTTGCGAGCTTGAAGTAAACACCAACCCCATTGTATTTAACCAGTCATCGAACAACATAACAAAACTACCGCCAGCTGCAACGCACTGACGCGTTTCGACCTTCCATGATCATCATCAGAGTACGACGGCAAACTGACTATCGAGGATCGAACCACATTGAATATATATGGAAATCAAATTTAGATATGCGGCTCTCACCTCTAGCAGTCTTGCATACATTGAACTTGACTGGAAATGTCGGCTGCACAATTTCTATGCAGTCACGAACATTAACTGTTTGCAGCTTTCGCCACATATACATATATAGCAATACAATTAAACAATAATTGATTGCGCGGGTGGTGGTAACAATGCTTTAAATCAAGTTTGCGAGCTTGAAGTAAACACCAACCCAATTGTATTTAACCAGTCTACGAACAACATAACAAAACGGCGGCTGGCTGCAGTTCTGTTATGCTGTTTCGACCTTTCCATACATGATTGGTGTACGATGGCAAACTTGATTTAAAGAATTGTTACCACCACCCGCGCAACCAATTATTGTTAAATTGTATTGCCTATATATGTATATGTGGCGAAAGCTGCAAACAGTTAATGTTCGTGACTGCATAGAAATTTTGCAGCCGATATTTTCAGTCAAGTTCAATGTTTTCGAGACTGCTAGAGGTGAGAGCCGCATATCTAAATTTGATTTCCATATATATTCAATGCGGTTGATCCTCGATAGTCAGTTTGCCGTCGTACTCTGATGATGATCACGGAAGGTCGAAACGCGCCAGTGCGTTGCGGCTGGCGGTAATTTTGTTATGTTGTTCGACGACTGGTTAAATACAATGGGATTGGTGTTTTCTTCAAGCTCGCAAACTTGATTTAAATAATTGTTACCACTAGCCGCGCAATCAATTGTTTAATTGTATTGTCTATATATGTATATGTGGCGAAAGCTGCAAACAGTTAATGTTCGTGACTGCATAGAAATTGTGCGGCCGACATTTCCAGTCAAGTTCAATGTATGCAAGACTGCTAGAGGTGAGAGCCGCATATCTAAATTTGATTTCCATATATATTCAATGCGGTTGATCCTCGATAGTCAGTTTGCCGTCGTACTCTGATGATGATCATGGAAGGTCGAAACGCGTCAGTGCGTTGCAGCTGGCGGTAGTTTTTTATGTTGTTCGTAGACTGGTTAAATACAATGGGGTTGGTGTTTACTTCAAGCTCGCAAACTTGATTTAAAGCATTCTTACCACCACCCGCGCAATCAACTATTGTTTAATTGTATTGTCTATATATGGATATGTGGCGAAAGCTGCAAAATAGTTAATGTTCGTGACTGCATAGAAATTGTGCAGCCGACATTTCCAGTCAAGTTCAATGTAGCAAGACTGCTAGAGGTGAGAGCCGCATATCTAAATTTGATTTCCATATATATTCAATGCGGTTTGATCCTCGATAGTCAGTTTGCCGTCGTACTCTGATGATGATCATGGAAGGTCGAAACGCGTCAGTGCGTTGCAGCTGGCGGTAGTTGTTGTTCGTAGACTGGTTAAATACAATAAGTTGGTGTTTACTTCAAGCTCGCAAACTTGATTTAAAGCATTGTTACCACCACCCGCGCAATCAATTATTGTTTAATTAAAATAATTTAATTTGACCTATCTTTCAATTTAAAACAAGAAACGCTCAAAATCTGAGCGAAAATCAACAGACAACATAAAACACAGCCTCCACTCACCAGAGACTGTACCTGTGGACAGCACAACTTTCAAAGTGGCCAGAGCCAGTCCCGTCTGTGTCAGTTCTACTTCATCTGCTTGTGCCTCCTCTTCATGTCTTTCATCTTCGGAAAGTCAGACAGGTGTTGCTGTTGACTGCTTCTTGGAACAGCGTATACGTCCGAAGTGCAGATCGAGGAAACGTCATGCAGCACTCAATATGACAACTATAGATTGTCTAGCCTCTAGACTTACTACTCTTCTGTCTGCTGATAATAACTCTGACAACGACACGAATGAATTAGTTACTCGGCTGGTCTCCGAGACGGAGGATTTCACTTTGAAAGTAAATAAACAGGAAATTATTCAACTTCAGCAATTTGTTGGACGCCTGCATACCAACCAAGAAAGGGCGGCTCGATGGCGTGTTAAACTCAAACGATTAAAGCTTGATTTATCAAAATTGAAGGTCTGCAAAACTGAGTTAGAGAGCACGTGTCAGGTAGGCAATTGTACTATTGGTTTTGACTGTGTGTTATTTTTGTTAAGGCTATTACAATGCTTTACTTTATTTTGTTCGATGAATCACATGATAATATAATCCGACTTTATAAGCATAATCATGATGATTCATATGAATATTATGCGAGTGGTGTCCTCAGCACCACCACCTAGTATTTAAGGTTGCAAATGTAGCCTTTACCTGACTAATTGTGATCTGTAAAGCGGAAAGAAAAATTAGTGTTCTTTGAGTTTTGCGTCCCTTATCTGCATCGTCCTTGGAGATACCCACTGGGTGTTGGCGGATTGTAGGCGAGCACCATCTGCCTGAAGTATTTGATTTTGAGGCGCTCACGAACATCTCACATTTTGCATGCGAGAGCTGGTTCGCCACATACAGACCAGGCGATCGACTTTGATTCATATATATATATAACGCAGCAACACTATTCAAACTTTTATTTATATACATCCTGTGTTTTCATTTGATTAAGTGGGTGGCAAATAGTGTAATTTTCCGGTTTCTATTTGTTTGCTGTTTATTGCGAGCTTATTTTTAAGTGCATATGCGCGTGTCTGTGTGAGAAAGACTCCTACATGCACGCAAACACGCATACCATCACATACGCAATACACTTACAAACAAACCCGTAATAAACCGAAAATAAGAAATAGAATAAAAACGGAAAATCAGACTAGTGGTCATAAGAAACAATTATATATATATGTATATGTATATATTTAAAAAAATATATTTATATATACGCAAGTATGTATTAGTTATAACGACCCAGTAACAAATTATTTCAAATAGGATCAGAAGGTTATACAACAGTCAGCATAAAAACGGTTTAATCTCATGTAACATGCTTACCGGCAACTCATCAATAGAAGCCGGAAACTAGCAATCGCATATACGTGTACGTATTAAAACATTAGTAGACTCAAATTAAAATAAATTGGTTAGCAATGTGACTTAAAAGTCAATTTGTTATAAATTATATATAGCCAGCATGAAAATTGCTAAATTTCATCAAAATTGAGAATAGTCATCGCTATTAACATTTACTTCTCTAGCAAATCCTCGATCTACATATGTACCACACTTTCGTGGCTATTATGGCTTTCAATAAAACATGATATTTAGATATACTTTATTGCCTTTCATTAGGTACTACGTGCATATTAAAAACAGTTATACAAACGTTGATTTTGCGGGTGGTGGTAAAAATTCTTAAAATCGAGTTTGCGAGCTTAAAGTAAACACCAATCTCATTGTATTTAACCATTCGTCGAACAACATGGAAAACTACCTTCATTCACACGTACTGACTCGTTTCGATCTTCCATGATTATCATCAGAGCACGACGCTAAACTGTCTGACAATGATCATACTATTATGCATATATATGTAGAGCAAAATTATATATGCGGCTCGAACTACAAGTAGTCTCGCGTACATTGTACTTGACTAGAAATGTTGCCTGCACAATTTCTATGAAGTTACGACCTTTTTTTCAACTTTTCTCACATATATCAGTATTATAATTAAAGTCCAGTAAAAAAAGTTCGTATTGGATCAGAAGGATGTACCAAAATCAGCATTAACTAAAAGAATAATTTCGTGTAATAATACGATTCAAGAAGATAGGTCAAAGCCAGCATCATAATATATCTAATCCTATTAACGAGTCGGCACTACGCCAAAGATGGGCTATTTATCTGGTGAAGTAATTTAGAGTCAATAGACGGTGTAACCCCCAATGTTACATGAAAAGCTATATATATATATATATATATATATATATATATATATATATATATATATATATATATATATATATATATATATATATATATATATATCGTTACAAGTTTCACCATTTTTAAAATATGAGATAAAAGAACCGTAATCTATGGAATAACATTTATTAATAAATTCTTTTGAAATGCGAGCTTTAATAAAATTCATTGTACCCTTTTTATGTGCAAAAACAAAAAGAAATTTTATCAGATATAAGAAAATTTTCTTTCGCATGGTCTTCTCAAATATCTACTCATGAACATATATTTATATATAAGTTGGAAAGCAAAACAAGATAGAAATACGTGAACAAAGCGAGTGTGAAAAATAGAAACCAATCAAATTTCTTTTTGTTTTTGCACATAAAAAGGGTACAATGAATTTTATTAATAAATCTTATTTATACCAATATCTACAGCCATTAACGAATCCAGAATAATGACTGTAGATACTGGTATAAATAATATTTATTAATAAATGCTATTCCATGGATTACGGTTATTTATTCTCATATATATATATATATATATATATATATAGTATATATATATATATATATATATATATATATATATATATATATATATATATATATATATAGGTGCTTATGTTACGCTCGCAACCCTGATTTAAATAATTTTTATCATCGACCGCACAATCAATGATCATTTAATTACATAAATGTTCGATTCAGTACCAATTCCACAGATAGTGTTATGTTCGTTCTATAATGAAGGGTTGGGTGTGTTTAATTGCAACTTCAGTTCTAAAGAGATGCATAAAGCTTCGCTAAAATGAAAAGCTAACCAAGAAAAATTAGCTAATATATAACTGAAGATTGTGTGTAGCGTGCGGAAGGATGAAACAGTGGTTAGAGTATCTGACTGAATCTGACGTGCGACGTT
This sequence comes from Eudiplozoon nipponicum, assembly GCA_029291075.1. Classification (NCBI taxonomy): domain Eukaryota; kingdom Metazoa; phylum Platyhelminthes; class Monogenea; order Mazocraeidea; family Diplozoidae; genus Eudiplozoon; species Eudiplozoon nipponicum. The sequence continues at coordinate 90,936 of JAQBSW010001574.1, forward strand.
TCGAGCCCTGTCCGTAGCGAATTCTGAACAGGACGAAATCGGTCTAACGGATGAATCGCCTTTTCTACATCATACCAAGCTTATTTTGTTGACAAATTTATATATATATATATATATATATATATATATAATAGGACTGGTGCTTTTATCGAGATTTCAACCTTGACTTATATCATTTTTATCACCGCTCGCGCAAGCAATGTTGATTTATGCTATATAATGGTTTTGGAGCGATGCTTCGTCTCTTACTTTTTTGTAGCCATTGGTGCGACACTCACATGTCAATAGAATTACACCCTGTTTTCGTGTTGACTTTTGCAGACCCTATTTATATAGGAAATAATTGTCACTATGTACTGCCCGCATAGGAAATAGATGCATATATGTCACGTATTTATAATAAAAAAATAGATATAAACTTTGTGTAACATGCATATTCATCACTTGAATTGCTTACTACCTTCATATATTTGGGACAAACAGTCGTTGCTTCAAGATCAAACTCGTCTTTTAGCTGACTTGCAATCCGCACACAATTCCAATGAAGAGTTAGCTAGTCAGCTTGCGGAAACCCGACGCCAGCTAGAGGCCAGCTGTTTAGAGCTAGAAAATAATCTATTGAATGGAGGTGGACAAATTGATGGTAATATTGACCAGCCACTCGTCTCAGCGAATTGTCAATTATCTGAAGGATCTATGGTACATTATCGAAGAAGGCCTCTATCTGCCACCATTACTGCTGTAAGTGCTCTTCCTGATAGATCTGAAACAGCGTTGACACCGATCGACGACCTGCCGGGGATAGCAGAGTCCGCTTATCAGCGAAACATTAGCACCGATACAGGAAGTGGATTGGGTGTCGATTCTGAGGAGTTGATCAACCCAGCGGAGGAGATTGCTTTGCTACGTGCCAAGGTATAGCTTTAAATTACTAAATTGAAATGCCTGTACTAATGAGAAACCACATGCATGCACTTTTTAAGTTATATTTTGCTTCACGGTATGTACATATTTTTGAAGGGTAGCCACGATATGATCATTACTACAGACCTCCAACATCAACTTCACTTGGGTGTTGCGCACCTAATAAGAAATTAGTTCAAATATGACCAGAATGATAAACCAAAGACAGCATAAACTGGACGTATAATCTCATGCAGATTCGTTTCGTGCTTGGTAGCGACTCATCAGTAGGAATGCAAATATATGGTAGTTAAATGGCGTAATAACGGATCCTATTGATGAGTCGCCAGTAAGCACAAAACGAATGCGCACTGGGTTATATGTTACCTTCATTCTATCTTTGGTTTTTCCTTTGGTCATAATTGAACTAATTTGTTACTAGGTGCGCAACACCTAATACACGATTGCATATATATTAGTTCTCCGCCACAAACAGTATCTAATTGTTATATAATTAAGTACACTTTTCTCTGTAAATTAATACATGATAAGAACAGATTTATATTTATGGAAATAAAATTATCCACGTGACTTTGTTACGAGTCACAGATTTATTTTTCTTATTGTTCATGGCGTGATACAGTGAAAGCCACAATGAAGCTGTATTGCTGATGTTGCCTTGCCCTAATTCTGACTTCGCCATAATGTTGCTGTGTAGAGGTTTGGTTTGCCTCACTTCTGTGAGATATCTTGATAAATGTACTAATAGTAACTAGGTGCTCTTCTCTCTCTATTGTAAATCTAACTAATAATTTGTGTCTAAATTATTATTTTTGTCTTTATTCATATATTTTTTCGCTCTACTTATGGTTATATGGCAGTGGAACATAAGTCACGTTTGGCTTTTTACGATTGGGCATGATGATGATGCTGATGATTCACAGATTTTAGTGTATCTTGCGCTTTGTCAAAGCTTTACGTGAAACTTAACCATTGTAATTACTCTTTATTTGTATGCATCGATGCATAAACCATTTTAAGTAAAGTTCAGATGTTATGTATATACATTTCAGGGTTGGTTTTAATTTATTTGCATTTATTTTTATATCTATTATTGTCTATGGTCATGAATTAACTAAATTTTATCCATAATAAACAGTTGTATTTACTGGAGTCTCAGCGTATTATCTCACCGAGTCACTCAATGATGATGCAGCCGATCGCTTTAAAGCAGAGTATTGGTGCAGAACTCGCTAACGCCAGCTTGCTAGATTGCAGCGCCAATGATCTTATAGGTATGCATGAGTCAAGAAAAAACAGCTTCGGTAATACATCTGAAAATTTCGATCAAGAAGACGACGTTAAACACACGACGATTGATTTGCGCAGTAGTGGATTTAATGACTCCGGTAAAGAGATTGACACTGTTCCTAATAGTTTTGAAGTATCTAAGAATTTTTCGGGTAAACAGATAGATTTAGATGAAGCAGTTGGCGGAACGACTTCAAGGCTAACAGAAAATCATACCGCTGAGCTAAAATTGGAAGAAGTAGAATACAATGCTTGTAGCAGTAAGGATGACGGTGTCGAGTTAACGCAAGATGTCACGGTGAATTTGCTTAAAATAAAAAACCAAGATATCTGGCAGGCGGTTCCAACTGCTAAGGAGGCTGATAGCCGTGAAATGACCGCTTCTTTAACTAAAAAAGCCGACATCGATGAAATGCAGCTGCGAAAAGCCAGTGATCTTCTTCTGACGATGGCTCAATCGGAAGTGGAAGAATTAAAAGCCAGTCAGGCTACATTATCAGCCACAGTTAGACAACTGGAGACCGAACGTCTCGGCTTGCATGTCAAGGTGACATTAATTTTTCTCTTTCATTTTAAGACTATTCCACTGATCTGCGTATATTTCTTATGCATGTCAGACTGGGATATTTGTAGCTATTCCTAAGAACCGTTCTTATTGTGTAATATTTCGACTCTGCGCTGTAGCAGAAAAATAAAAAATGGGTGCTTTCGGTAACGTAATTGGACAAAATTTTCATTACTATATATATTTTATCCTTTTTTAAAGTTTATATATGCATCTACACTCTAAGTGGAATGGTAAAAATTTTCTTTAAAAAATAAAGCCAACTCATTCCTTATATTATTCACGAATGCTCGACTAGTTAAATCTATGGATCCGACTACAGCTTAATTCTGCCTTATTCGCATATTCAGACGTGAAAAAGATCGAAATCTCTTTTAATTTATAAATACATTTTCCTGTTCTGTTCAAGGTTGTGCCTGATTACGATTATGGTCTGGCTTTAAATGTATTTAGATTTTCATCTGCTGTCCAATAAAATGTAAGACTCATTAGGATAATTCACTTCTTACGTCTAAGCATACGAATGGTTCGTTTTCGTCTGATTCGTTATTTATAACTTGGCTGGCGGTAGACTGGTCATGTATTGGTGTCTGTTTTCGGTTTTCTACATTGATGGTTAGGTCGCGCGGCGGTGTTGTATGCATTTATACAAACGTCTACTACTGATTAGTGCCCAATGAGAACGAAACCTCTACATTAAAAGAATCTAATTGCCTATTTTATGCAGTGCTTTGATTATACCGGACACATGTATTATCCAATCTTTTCATTATAAATTAATTCAAGATCTCTTCTCCGGATGACCTGTCTGTTTAATATTGACAAATAGAGTATGGCTAGTCCACAAGCTTGATTTCTATAATTTAAAAAAATTTCGATTGAGCATTAAACTGTGTCTTGTAGCTTACATTTAATTATAACTGGAGATTAGTTTCTTTCGTCAGAATTGAACTCGACTGCAATGTGCAGTACTTTATATAGCTTGAAAAAAACAATCCAACATTTTAATATTTTTGCTACGGAGATCATATATATATATATATATATATATATATATATATATATGCAATTAAGTAATATATGTGTACCTAGTTACAAATTAGTTCAAACAGTACCAAAAAGATGTACGAAAGTCAGCATGGACGAAAGATACGGTAATATTTGAACTAATTTGTTATTAGGTACGCAATACCTAATACACAATTGCAATTCACCTATTTATACATACCATATTTATATAAATGTGATCACCTTGGGCACAAAGCTTTGTTAGTTCCTTTGAATAACTTTTGACAAATACGGCATTTAAACCAAGTAGCTGACATTACAGGCAACCTCAATTTTTGGAGCCTACCGCGGTGGAGGAATTTCTTAATTTTATGTCTTTGTCTTAAAGGTATTGTTATCTTTCCAGTTCATTCTAATTTATGACATTTTTAGATAATAACTAGACTGGCTATATCGTTTCTGATTTATCTCCAATAATTTGATACTTATATATATACACGCTTGTCAGCATTAACTAGGAATTGTATTATGTATAAAAGGAAATTTATCCAGTAGAACGGGTTCGTCCTTATTGTGAAATCTTTAAGTTCTGCCCAGAATTTGCCGCGCACAGAGTTCGAACATGGGCACCTCTGCTTCGGAATCAGAGACTAACCAATGAACGACCATGCAGCATGCCACACAATTTTCAGTTATATAATAACTAATTATTTTTGGTTAGAATTCTTTCAAGTAGAGCCTATAACGGCATCTTTTTAAATCAAAGTTCAAACTAGCCACCCCGAATCTGTCATTATAGAATAGACTTTACACTATCTGAGAATGTAGTATTGAATTGAAAATTTATATAATTAAACGATCATTAATTGCGCGAGTGGTGATAAAGATTATTTAATTAAAGTTTGGGAACTTGATATAAACAACATTCCAATCTTATATACAGTTGTCAGTATAAATTAGACTTATTATGTATAAAAGGAAATTCATCCGGTAGACCGGTTGCGTCCTTATTTGGAGCTCTTCATATAAAGATTAGGTATTGTTAGTTGGAATTTTAGGTCTAAAGAAACGTTAGTTAGTATGTAACTGGCAATTATGCGGAGTGCGCGGCAGAGTGGTTCAGCGGTTATAGTCATAGACCCCAAAACAGACGTGCCAAGGTTTGGGCCCTGTCCGCGGCAAATTGTGGACAGTTCCCGGTAATGACGAAAACATCTACTGGATTAATTTCCTTTTCTATATTATACAATACTTAGTATATACTGATAAGTGTATATATAATGAGAATGGCGTTTATATCAAAATCGCAACCTTAATTGGATTAATTGTTTTACCGCCCGCGTAACCAACGATGGTTTAATTTTAGAACTGATCGGAGAAGGATGATTTACGCATTATGGTTGCTTACTCGGAATAATTATAAAATAATACATTAATTTGATTTTAAACATTCAAAATTTTTTATCTGTAGCTGCAAAAAGCTGAACAAAAAATTGTTTTACTGCAAAACGAGCAAAGACGTCTTAGGCAATCCTCAAGCAATTTCAATGGTCTTCTGCAATGGCAACAAAAACAACAGCAAAGCATCGGAAGTGCCGTTGATCATTGGGAGTGTTTTGCTCCATTGACAAAGAGCAAATCGATGCAACTCCTCTCAGGAAGACGATCTGCCTCGTTGCCACAGTTGGATGAGTTAGGGAATTTTTTAAAACCAACGGAAAATTTCTGCCTACAAGCGTCACAAAACGACGAACATATTAATTATGGGTCGCTTCAATATAATGGAGCCAAAATGAACGTACGTTTGTGTGTGCCATCTTATGCTTTGAGTATTCCAAAATTATTTTATTAAATATACGCTATGTGACTCTATTTTCTACCTTGAAAGTAAATTATATATATATATATATATATATATATATATATATATATATATATATATATATATACACTTAATAACAGTGAACAACATAATTTACTGACTCTTTATTGCAACTGCTCTAGTCTGAATTCTCCTTTTTGGCTTGTCTTATGTGAAAGTCATTAACAGCACTGATGCGCCACCAATATATGTATATATAATCAAGTCATTATATTGTACTGCAAACTAACTTTCTAAGGTGGAATATAGTCTGTTGTTTGGAACTTTTTGGTCGAAAGCGATACCGAATAGAATTTACCCAAAGGAAGTCTGATCAATATTATATCTTAATACATAAATGAAGGTTGCATTCATCGCGCGATATTAATTGCGTAGGAGATAAGTTACAATGATCCGATTAGAGTACACCCTGGTTCAAATACCGACCGTGTTAATTCTGGTTATTACTGATTAAAGATGAAATCAGTCTAGTTGATGAGTTGAATTTTCTGTCTGAAGTACTTCTTAATTTATTCTCACAATATATATTACATATATAAGGCAAATGAAATATATATATATATATATATATATATATATATATATATATATATATGCATATGCATATTTTTAGCTTGTCGATGAATGAGATCATAAATGATCAATCTAAATTCAATTCAGACAAAAAGGAGAGATGATTAAACAAATATTTTATCAAGAAAAGCATGCAGTTTACATTTGAGAGAAATATTTAGGAAATTTCAATTGTGTACTTATGGGAAGCTGCATTGCACTTTTCGTGATGGGTCTAAACATGCGCCATCTTGAGCAAACGTTCCTCAAAACAATCGACCAGTACATGCTTTGTAAAAGGTATGTAGATTATTGTTCATCCAAGACGCAGCCGACCCAGCCGAAAACAAGAAACATGCCAATGAAGCCGACATAGGCATCAAATTCACTCTCGAGGTAGCGAGAGACATCGCTTCACTTCTTGGATATTCAACTCAATAGGGAAGAAAATTATGATTTAACATTGGAATTGCATATAAAATCCACTGGGCAATATGCTCTATAAAAATAGTGTGCAAAAATCTCATAATTAAGACCCAGTTAACAACCCAACAAACTGTACCTGGAAGATCTATTCTGAACACAAGATTGAGGAAGAGCTAGGCTACCTGGGGAAACATGTGCTAATGAACAACTACCCGGATCGATTCATAGATGTTAACAACAGACCACTTACGATTCGTACTGCAGAGGATACCGTCAACCAGGGTTTCCTGAACTTATCATATAATGGCGATCTGCCGGCCAGACGACAATTAAATCGAATCACTAGGCGAATTTATATAGTGAAAGAGTTAACATTAGATTCAACACACGGATAATAATGACGTTGAATGCCACGGATCAATTGCCAATTTTCTCTAAATCTTTCATAGTCTATAAAGTTTTGTATATATGCGGTAATATATATATATATATATATATATATATATATATATATATTGGACGTACGAAAGAGCGACTGATCCTCAGAATCCAGCTACATTTACTGTAGAAGTTGATAAGAAAGGACCTTGCACCATCACGATGAATTTCTTAGTTCTACACTAAACAAAGTCCCAATAATTATTATACATATATGAAGGCCTTTTATGTAAAACAACAAACACCCCTCCTAAACATCTTAAAGTTCTACTCGACGGGCCAAAAATCACAAACACCAACAATAATTTAATAGCATCTAGACAATACTGAACACCCATTAGACCAGTTTTAACAGGCATTCAATAGGATTGGCGACAAACTGAAAAAAACGGCTTTTCAAACGGCTTCAAAATTATCTCTAACAGTTACAGAAATTTCACAACAATATGGGCGATCAACACTGAAATCCGCACACTCTGCACTGTTACAAAGGTGACAAGATAAATCACAAGAACAAGGTGATACGAAAGGAAACATGCATAATAGCCAACAAGGCGACCTCCTGGCTAAAACTTAATTCATCAATACGAGAATAACCATATTTTAAACATAATCCTATAATGTTGACTTCCCGCGATTTGCGTTCGCAGGATATCACTTTGCACTATCAGTTTCGCAAAGGTTAGATTGATTACCATTTCCAAATACGCATCGATTGTCTTCTTTTTGACTAGGTGCTGATTCGTCCCTTTCTTCCGTAGGTTTCAACATCGTTCCTACTAACCACTGGAAATAGATGGATCTAATCTAAATATCAACGAGAAATAGAAGTAAAACTGAAAATCAGACTAGTTTTCATCAAGTTAACTAAATGAAAACCCAGGATTTATATAAATGAAATATTGTAAGCTTTTCTGAGTATTCTCTAAATAAACCAGTTATTATCCGCTTTGTGATTAAATGAGGTTTCTTCTCCAAATAGGAATTAGACTGTGTAATATCCGATGACTATTATATATATATATATATATATATATATATATATATATATATAAATGAACAATTCGTGCTTTTGTATGCGATTTTCAGTTATTTATCAACATGTTTTGGCCAATCTTTCTAGTTGGTGGATTCTCGTGAGTATTACTTTGCACCTAAAATATTAACTAGCCGACCTCTACATGTCGTTATAAGTCACGCCAGTCAACCTGAGCAGCTTTTCAAGTTAAATATTATGGAAGGATTTGATTATATAAATATTATCGTTTTAATGCAATGTAGTTCCGATGTTAAACGCTTCCCAGTTTTTGCTTCATCTCTGCATGGAGCCACTGCTTATCTGCATTTTGAAATTCTAGCTTAAGCAAATGTATGGCTATAGCGACTTATTCAACCAAATATTTCTATCTTTATTACTATACGAATTGAATGAATAGAAAATTGTACTGAATATATTTTTATTTTTGATTGCACTTAAATTCACACTTGCCAAATGTTGGCATTTTTCTATAAGTCGTTGCCATAGAACCTATTTTGTTTATTCATTTTATGGCCTTTCAACTTCGCGTGTTTTTTATTTTCTTGGAGCAATTTAATCAAACAAGAATCTACTTTACACTTATGCTCGAGACTTGAATGTATTAGACTGCTATCGAATTACTAGCTGTCAATTTACATAATTTGTGCATTTTGGGTTTCGTAGAGCACATGTACATGTATATATTTACTAGCTATGCCGTAATCTGTAACAGGTTAGCCCATATGATAAGTGGATGATATTACCATGTCAGTTTTTAAAAACGTTCTTGGTCCATTTACATATTCCAATCATATTTAATTGCTACTTATCAGAAATTGCTGACTTGGCTATAATGCTGTGTGTAGAGATCCAGCTTGCCTTAATTTTGCGTTCTGCTTAGGTAAGTATCTCAATCTCAACTAGATCCTCCCTTTCGTAAATCGCTTTCCGTTATCATCTTTTTGCTTTATTAAATGATAATGTTTGGATTTTTAAAACATTTTATTTTTCTCATGGTTACATAGCAGTAAAACATTGGTTATTAAGGGTTACTAATAATAGCACTACACCACATGTCATTTATATATTTGATGAAATAATGTTAGACTTTCCATTATTCCAACAATACATATAGTAAGTACCCTTTCTATGTGTAAAAAGAAAAGGAAATTGTATCGGATACAAGAATCGTTTGTTTTTCAAATTATTCTCATGTATCTATAAATTACCATAGCTATATATATATATATATATATATATATATATATATATATATATATATATATATATATAGTATATATATATATATATATATTGAAAGGCAAAACAGAACAGAAAATTGTTAACTCGGGGAGAGATAAATAAGGGAACAACCAGTCAATTTCGTACGTCACCTACAGCTCAAGCTCAATGGCCGAACATTTTTGTTCTGCTTGTATAAATCCGACTAAAATCAGATAGAGCATGTTTGGGGATTGAGCTTGAAATGGAGGTGTTCACGCAATTGATTGGTTGTTCACTTACTTCAAATTCTCTCTACATTTACATAAATCAAAATTGTGTGTAGTGTGCGGCAGGGCGGCTCAGTGGTTAGAACACCAGATTCCGAAGCAGAGGTGCCAAGGTTCGAGCTCTGTCCAGTGTAAATTCTGGCCAAGACGTGATAAGTTCCAAACAAGAACGAAACCGGTCTACTGGATGAATTGCCTTTTCTACACTATACAATTCTTAGTTTATACTGACATATGTAAGTAATTAATGGGTCAGTTATTTATATCAAGATCGAAACCTTGATTATAGTAATTGTTATCTCCGCCCGCGCGACCAATGTTAGATAATTATATAAATGTTCATTTCAATACCACTTCCTTATGTAACTTGGTATCTGCTCTATAATGGCAGATTATGATTGGTTAGTTGGAACTTCATAGCTAAATTGATGCTTTATAGGCTCTACTTAAAGGAAAGGCTAACCATGACCCATCAGTTAGTATATAACTGAAAATGTGTGCGGCAGGTTGGCTTAGTGGTTAGAGCTCCAGATTCGGATGCAGACATGCCCAGGTTCGAGCCCTGTCCGCGACAAATTCTGGCTAATACGTGATGAGTTCCTAATATGGACGAAACCGGTCTACTGGATGAATTGTCTTTTCTACACTCTACAATTCTTAGTTCTGACAAATGTATGTAATATGGGTCAGGTGTTTACATTAATTTCTCAACCTCTTTTATAGTAATTGTTATGACCGCCCACGCAACCAATGTACGCTTAATTATATATTTTGTCTTGTTCTTCGTTTCATAATATATATATATATATATATATATATATATATAGAGAGAGAGAGAGGGTGGGGCTCATTTGTAAATACTTAAGAAGAATATGAGAAACAAACGGTTCTTTTATCTGATAAAATTTCCTTATCTTTTTGCACATAGAAATGGTACTATGAATTTAATTAAGGCTCAAATTCCAAAAGTTTCCAGCATTAGTTGACCAGATATGTTGTGTTTTTTGGCATACTATATTTGTATCCACAAATTTACTTCAAACAATCATGATACACAGGTGTCAATGAGATTAAACATTTTGGTTGCGCAGACTGGAGTGTCTGCTTGGTCCTGAACGAACTAATTTAATACTATGCCTGTCCCACATAATGCATAAGCTTAATTCGATTTTTGTCTATGGTACACCTTGATATATATGAGTAGCCTAATTTATTTCTTATTCGTTACCATCGTAATTATTGATTTGAAGCGTTCCTGTGTTATTCGGTTTTTAATTTTCTCTGACAGCACTGAAAAACTAGCCTTCATTGAATGAATTTCTGGTGGTTTGCATGCATGTCATGTTGTATAATTCACTACCAATGTCTGTTTCGTGAAACGCATCAAGGCTTGCGAAGAAGCCTTTCTTGCTTCATTAGAGCATATCTGACAGTTAATGGCAGCTAAAAACATGCTCTTTCTGCTTTAACAGTCTATTTATGCTTCCTATGTTCGCGAATTTAACATCTTTGGCTGAATAAAATCTTCTGGTCGGAACTTTTCTTAATTTGCAGTGCAGTCTACTAACCTTATTTTACGAAGCTGTCGTATTTAGATTTCGTCTGTTCTAAAACTACTAGGGTTCAAAGACCTAGCGTTTTATACAGTTTATACAGATCGATTCCTATTCTCCCCAGGTATGCGGGAAACAAGCATTAATTTGTGAATGCTGATGCATTGCTGTTGATGATCAATATGAGCATGTTGACGAAAACGTCAGTGATAATGATGAGTAATAAATATATTTTAAAAATAGTCAAAGATGTACTATTTGTTGCTGAAGAATTTTGTCTCCATGTTTAAAATATAACAAACCGGTTGGTCTATATGGGAAAAGGAAGCTATTATCATATCAATTTGTAAAAACTTTATTGTTCCATCGAATAATTCAATTCCGGTTTAATTGCTAATTACCATCACTAGCTGACTTGGCCATAAGTGTGTGTGTATAAGTAAAGCATGACTTTTTTCTGCTTGCTGCTTAGGTAAGTATCTCCATCTAGCCTAGATCCTCTCCTTCAAAAACCACTCTCAGTTAACACGTTTTGCTTGTTCCAAACGGTAGCTTTTAGCTTTTTAAAAAATCTACTATTGTTATTTTGATTTTCCCATAGCTATACTGCAGTGAAGCATCAGTTACTAAAGGCTGATAATAATAATATTACACCACACCATTCATGTAGTTGATGACAACTTGATCAGAATTGAGCCTAAATTGAGACAGTGTAGCAACCAACCAATGGATCACTAAATTAAATTTTTTTATTTTCTATATGTCCCTGAATGTCTAGTTAATTTCAACTATTTACATGTCGAAATAACGATTGATTAATGAGCTATATTTAGTTACTTTCTATATATATATATATATATATATATATATATATATATATATATATATATATATATATATATATATATATATATATATACGAAATATATTTTTAGGGAAAGTGGATTTATTCTGCAATATTCTTTTTTCTGTACAGGCAAGTAACTCTTTAAGACTCAAGCAAGTGACCTGTGACTCTTTGAATGTGCTCGCACGCTCCACCAGTTTGAGTGGGCTTCCCACCGAATCTCCGCATATTGATACGATACATAGTGCAACCAAGATACAATCTGTCAAAGACTGTCCACGAGAAAGGTCAATAAAAGACGTGGACACATTGCCAGGAATAAGCAAAACGGTTCTTGCGAGATTGTCAGAAAATCGGATGAAAAGTTGTATTAGTACGTCGCCGTTTCGTTCGGCAGACATTGCCGGTGGGACAACGCCAACTACAGTTGGTAATAAAACTCCCACAAGCAACGAGGATCTTCCGGCCAGTCAAAATACAATGTCTAAAGCATCACATTATATTGCCGAATCTCATTCGCAATCTGAGGAAGTGGTTCAGGAATTATTCGTGTCTAAACAACACAAAACTATTAATAGAGAGCCAAATTCCGCTGACATTTGTGAAACGGAACACCGACCAAGTTACTCGGTAATTCAAAAATTCTGTTTTTTCGTTATCCTTAATTTGATTTTCGAGAAATACTGATATTTTTGCGACATACACTCTCTGTGCTATATCTATGCTACATGGACAGACAACCAGTTTGGAGTTTTTCGTAATCTCATTAAAGTTTTCATGGATATCTCAATTGGAAATTTGCTGGACGCTCCAGGGCAGATCAAATTGTTAAACGAATTTTCCCCGTTCCGTCTAATCCAGAAGTCCGACTTTGTTATACTGTTGGAGAGAAATACTTCTAACATGTTTTGCCTTGGTTTCTGTTGGTACGTTCGTTTCAAACAGATCGAAGCTTAGTATGATGAACGCCAGTATAAAGCTGTTGGCCGTGGCTTCCATACCTCTCAGTTATATTCTATCTAATGTTTCGTGGCTGGCCTTTCCTTTAGTTGGAGCTAATATGGCATCCTTTTAGACACAAAAATCCGACTAACCATCCACTATTTGCTATTAGAGAACAAACTACGCTACATGGAGAAGTGGTATTGAATTGAACATTTATATAATTAAATGGGCATTTTTTAAGCGGGCGGTGATAGGAATTACTATATTCAAGGTTGCGATCTTGATATAAGCATCTGACCCATATGTCGATATAAACTAAGAATTATATATTGTAGAAAAAGCAATTCATCCAGTAGATTGGGTTCGTCCTTATTGAGAACTCCTCATGTACTGGCCAGAATTTGCCGTGGACAGGGCTTGAACCTGGGCACGCCTGCTTCGGAATAGCAGATATGATGTTGATTGCCTTATAAATGCATGACGGGTTGACTATCGCTAGTCTGTTCGTCCTCGTGCTCTGACGATTATCATGGAATTTTGAAATGTGAGACTGGATGAATGAAATTTGATTTTTATTTGTTTCAAGTACGAAGCCAGAAGTATATCGTTGTTGTTTGAAAACCGGAGATGTTACCAGGCGTGTCAAGCCTGATATGTATTTTGTAAGATCGATAATGATGAAAGGGTGGCAAGCGTGGCACACGCGTAGAAAACGTTTAAGCTGCTGATCTAAGCGAGACACTTGCGCCTTGAAATTAGTTGTTTAAGGCTGGTGGCGCTCATAAACCGTCTTAAAAAGGAAAAACTGAAGCCAGATTTTCCTTTTTTAATTGTTAATGCTTAACTTAAATTTCTATTGAAGCCGTCACATAACTTTCAATAATGCTACCAGTTATAAATTAGTATGGATTGCGTTTTTAAACAGTGATATTCCGCAGATTATGGTGGTGATAAATGAATGAAGCACTTTTTTGTAAACTTATCATAATGTTATTACTTGAATCAACTATTGATTTTTATGCTTTGCTACACCATGTTGCTTCATGTGAAATATTTTCAACAAGGTGCATGATATTTACAGTATGCTGATCGTGTAAAGCTGTCAAAGTCGTGTTGATTATTAAATTTGGCAATTATGGTATTCACAGGGAAAAAAGAAGAAAATTGATTTTTATGAGGCGTAACTTTAGAAGGGTGAACTTTCTGGAGTTACAATTGTGAAGTTTGCTATTAGTGATTATATGCATACTTCTACCAGCATTTCCATGAACATCGATTAATTTGTGTACGGCGTTGTTTTAGACGTTGGCAAATATATTGATAGTCATAATGACTAAGGGAGAAAGTTGCCTTCGTTATTCTTTTAGCTACCAACGAACTTTTACGTTAAAGATAAATAGGTTGTTGGATTAGTACAAAATGTTTCGTTGCTCTCAACGGTTGAGACAAGCGGTAAGGCTATTCGTTTGGTTCCAAATTGTTGCTCATCCAGCTATATAATCAGTAAGTGGACCAAAATTATGTTTTACAATTTTTAATGTCGCACTTTTCCTAATGTAGACGAATATCGATACGGCATAGTATAATATCTACCAGATTAATTAGGGAATCTATTATAATAAAGTCGAGCAAAGTATCGGGATTTTTTCGGTAATTCCGGCGAAAAGTGACAGTTTTGTGGACTGATAAAAGTTAAATAATATATTTCGCCAGTGTTAGATAACATGCTTTGTAGCAGTCTGATGGATTGATGAGGCTGAGATCTACTGTATTATAAGCTTTGTTTCGAATGCTGGGCCACCGAGTTGCGTGTAAACAATAATTGAAATGACGCGGCCCCATTTAGGAATGTATTTCCTTCTGATACCAGAATGTATTGCTTATCAGTTAACCATAATACATGAATATTTTAATTTTAATTTGCGATTTTCGTACAAATTAGAGATCGCGTTAAGCCTAGGCTACCGTAGGGTAACTTATGCCTGTTTTTGGTACATAATAGGCCTTTTATGTTAACGTTTAAGCCCTAAGTATAATCTCCTGCACTGGTTCAAACCTACAGGTTTAGCCCAAGTGGTTTTAGTTTTCTGAGATAGTAAAATTTGCTAATGTTTGACAATTGGCACACCACCCTGATGCATTAACGTCACCTTGTTTTGCTATGCAAATTAGCATAGGATTTAATAATTTTTCATTTGTTGTGCACATTTCGTATTTCATTCCATTGCTGCATTGGTGTATATAAATGCCGTAAGTATAGCTGAGCGTAACGAATTGAAACGCCATATCTAGAAGAATCTGTCTTATGTCTCCTGATTTTGCAAAGATAGGTGCTGCCTAGCGACGGTGTTTCCATTTTCTATAGAATTTCGTTTAAATAGTGACTAACCATGTTTGCTGTGGCGTTTTTTGTTCGCAGATTTTTAATCGTTGTGAAATGGTAACCTCTTTTAAAGGTAAATCTTTGCCATCTGTTTGTTAAAAACACTGTTTTTACGTTATTTAACCATTTTATGTTGCATGTATTTGTATTCACAACTCTAAATAGACAGGTAGTGTTTATGGTGAATTTATATTAGTATTTACTACGTAAACCCTGCTTCTGCCGTAGGTATCTCCATGGCAGAACTTCTGTCATTTTAAGGAAGTCAATGCCCTTTGTTGGCCCTGTCAGTCTTGGCAAACGTGATAGACTGACAACCTTTACCACGGCATACCTTGAAGATAAAGTGCGAGCTACAAAACGCTAGCCTAAAACTAAATAAACTATTTCACCTTTACCGGTTGTTCTTTTATTAGTAAATGTTTTACTTGCGCAAATATTAATTTATTAATCACATTTGTAGGCGATCGATAACCAGTAACACTGTTGTCGTTACACAACACTCTTTTGTGGAAATAAAACATGTTACTTTTAGAATGCGTGCGTAAACAAAATACGAAGTTTCATCCAATATGCGAGGCTAAAAATAAATTCTATCAGATACTGGAAACGTACGTTTTTCAATTTATAATCAAATATCTACCAATGTATGTATGTATATGATAAAAGGCAAGACGAAAAGAAAAGTAAAGAAACACAACCGTTAGTATCCACCTCAAGCATTGTTTATCAATGTACATTCGTACGTGGTCGATTAATTTACGTCAGCCGATCGATCAGCCGGTCAATAACCAATTGTATATAACTTGAAAATTTAAAACTTGTGTCGAACCAAGCGGTAAATACGCACCTGCAATTGCAAAACACTCCACTTAAATCCTACACGTATGCGCTTCTGGTATGGTCGTTGAGACAATTTTCAAAAGAAATAATATAAGTTAAAAATTTATAAGGCGTTGTGGATAAACCAATTAAATCCTTATTTATGTGAAAATGAGAAAGAAATGGTTCTTGTATCTGGTAAAATTTATTTTTGTCTTCGCACATTGGAAATGTACCATAACACATGCTAGTATAGGTCGGATCCAAGAAACTCACAGCGTGGTGATTATGGGTTGACTCTAATTTACGTGCGGTCCTATTCTTATGCATTGAATTCTGTGTGTTTAACTGTAATTGGCAGTACTGGACAACAATACGCTGCTTGATCAGTATCTACGAATTAAATAATTGTTAAGCCTCTTCTAATTGCTCCGCTTCATACTGCCATGATCAGCACATTATCATCGTCACATAAAGCAATGTGGCAGAATTCAATAACTGTGGCTTCATTATTATATGTTCGTTGTATATCTACATCAGGTTACCCATTCGTAGTTGAAATGGTTTGTATTGAAAGTTATCTTTATATTAGACAACGATCTGGCCGGGTGCAAGTGGCAAAGTTTCCTTTTGCAACTGAAACTAGCCCTTCGCGTCTAGCACGTTTGTTCTCCGCTACTGCTAATTTACCACTAAGTGTTATTGCTTAGTGAAATCGAACTTTGGAATTTGAGACATACAGGGACAGTTGGATAGTAAAATCTCCTATACGGCTGTTTATTCGAGCGGTTATGAAGCTACCTTCATATGAATTTTTCGGCAATGTGACTTTAAACCCAACTCATCATATATATATATATATATATATATATATATATATATATATATATATATATATATATATACAGAGTTTGTAAAGTGTATTAACAAAATGGTTTTTGTGGTAGGCTAAATTTCACCAGAAAAGAGAATTACAACAAATTATGAGCACCTTGATCGACATCATTTCTGACATATCGTGGTTATCATGACATCATTCAATTAATTATGAAATAGTTATATATTCTTTATTGCGGAGAAAAGTTGTGTATTTGGTATTACGTAAATAGTAAAAATTAGTTTATATAGGAAGAATATAACACTATGATCTTTCAATACTGTAACTTATTCTGTGTAGCACATGCATTATGGTATTCTTTTTCTATCTGTTGAAACTAGTCAAATTTCTTCGATAATTTACAATAGGATCATTGATATGTTTTGGGCATTCCGTGTTTTCTACTGTATTGTATTATTCATCAGAATAAATATACAAAAATAGATGGTTAGAGTTTTTATTCTCGTTTTTGAATAGATGAAAAATGAACATGATCGTCAGATACATTAATTAATTAATTAATTTGTCAATTTATCGGTTTGTTCTGGATTAGTCCGATCCATTTTAATCTCTAAATTGTTTACTGCAAGCAGATGATA
This sequence comes from Eudiplozoon nipponicum, assembly GCA_029291075.1. Taxonomy (NCBI): domain Eukaryota; kingdom Metazoa; phylum Platyhelminthes; class Monogenea; order Mazocraeidea; family Diplozoidae; genus Eudiplozoon; species Eudiplozoon nipponicum. The sequence goes on from JAQBSW010001574.1 coordinate 108,576, forward strand.
TTGTTGCAAAAAAATTTATGTCAACATCTTCTGTGTGTTGAGTTTAGTTCAGTATTGATACGCTATAAGTAGATTGTTATATTTACTGTTTAGATTGTTTTAAATAATAGAATAGAATAGAATATCTTTATAGGAAATGTAAAATATGTATAAAGTCTCAACAATTTTGTTGTATTATTTATCAATATATGAACCTCCAGCAGTAATATCACCGCGTACGCTATATAGAACTTTGATACAATTATTATGATAAGGGCAAAAAACAGTCTTTTTAATTAATTAAATAATTGATGATATAAATAATAACAGATTTATCTTCCAGGCTCTCTGACACGATAATTGGAAAGGTTAAGGTACAATTCAAGTTTAATATGACGATTAAATGAGAACCATGATTAACAATTGTTTATTTGTAATGATGACTTATATGATGATATAATGCATTGCTTTTACAATATAATAACACAGATGGTAGATAAAAAATTTTCAACATGGTATTGTCATAATCAAAATTTTAGAAAATTAATGGAATCGTATGGTTTTCCTAGTTCAGTACATAAAAGTTTGTAAGACATCTTAGATGGACGCTTTTCTCTAAGCCTTTTTGGCAGTAAATTGTAAATTTTATAAATTTTCGGAAAAGAATTAATTTTCACACAACATTGCCCACCAAAGGAGGAGAGAGCTCCAAAAATCCGGATCCAGTTCCTACGCCATAAATCTTTCTTATTGGATTCATATAGGCTCCCGTCCACTGATTCAAGTGGAATACTTTTATACAATAGCACATCCTCCGAAGCCATAAAGTTTGCAGTGATATGAACTGTAATCTACCGGCATATATGGTGCAGGACACAGGGCTAATTTGTCTCATAACTTTTATTTGTAAAGCTTCTAGTTTATTTCATAAACCATTTTTCATTGTGTTCCAAGTAGCGGTGGCATATTCCAGTATCGGCCTAATCCAAATAATATACATTTGGAATTTTATATCATTCTATAAGATACTTATTTTTATTATCGCCTATCTATTCTTAGTAAAGCTAACTATTCTCTCAATTAATCTCTCAACAGAAGCTGTACATTGAATAGTTATGCATAAATCCTTAATTTCGTTTAATCTCAAAAAACGTCATTAACCACAGCACCATGAAAATAAACAATTAACTTTTAAATGTGTATTTATTATGCGCTGTGCTGACCTTCTTGTTTTTATTCTTCAGCTCTTTTCTTGTGCGGGACAATTGATAGCACTCGTAGATCGGTAAACTATTGAATTGTTTGCATTTCCAGGTGCAACAATTTTAGACTTGATTGATGGGTTCTCACTTGTCAGATGGAAAGCTTCAAAAGGAAGGGACAAGTGGGAACCCATCAATCAAGGCCAAAAATCGCTGCACATAGAAATGTAAAGGATTCAATATTTTATCGACCTACGAGTGCCATTAATTGTTCCGACCAAGAAAAGGGCGGAAGAATAAAAAAATTAAATTTTGTCCAATTACCGATTTTTAATGCCTTCATCTTTTTACAGTTTATTCTCAACCCCTATGTAATTAAATACCTACTCAAGTCATACAAATTTGGTGTTATGTTATTTTTAGAGAACTTGATATTTTCGATCTATTGTAAAGATGATTTTTAAATCATCAAAAAATTTGCAAACGCGACGATTTAGGAACTTAGTTTGCAAATGTGCAAATATGATTTTAAATAAAATTGGTCCCAATCTTGGTCCTTGTGAAACTCCAATTATTAAAATTTAACAATAATTGATTGCGTGGGTGGTGGTAACAATTCTTTAAATCAAGTTTGGGAGCTTGAAGTAAACACCAATCCTATTGTATTTAACCAGTCGTCGAACAACATAACAAACTACCGCCAGCCGCAACGCACTGACGCGTTTCGACCTCCATGATGATCAGCAGATTACGATGGCGAACTGACTATCAAGAATCAAACTTCAATGCATATATATATATATATATATATATATATATATATATATATATATATATATATATATATATGGAAATCAAATTTAGATATGCGGCTCTCACCTCTAGCAGTCTTACTTTACTTTACTGCGGCTGACTCCTTTTGGAGGATAAGCCGGCAGTCTCGCATACATTGAACTTGACTGGAAATGTCGGCTGCACAATTTCTATGCAGTCACGAACATTAACTGTTTGCAGCTTTCGCAACATATCCATATATAGGAAATACAATTTAACAATAATTGATTGCGCGGATGGCGGTACAATTCTTTAAATCAAGTTTGCGAGCTTGAAGTAAACACTAATCCCATTTAGTACTTTTAGTGTTCTTGATCTAAAATTATTATTTGAATATTCGTTCTTCTACAATATAAACAATACCGGAGTAATATAAAAATATTCAAATTGATATTCAATAAATTAATCGCCTTCAAAATATTACTATATATGATATTATGTATATTATCTCGTTTAATTTTTCGTTTACATATCTTTCTATCCATTCTTTTCGGTATGATATCAATAAAGGTAGACGTATGTAATAGATTAGATTATAACGTTGAAGTAGAATAAAGATATTCCTAAGTGTCCATAAAATACAATCATTCATAATAAAGCATTGTACTTCATTCTCGGAAAATATTCCAGTTAATTCTTGAACATTTCACTTGTGTATTCTCAAAAGTAAGTTTCTGTCTTTTGCTACTCATGTTATTCTATCGTAAACCAGATCTTTGAAATAATTTACAAATAACCTATATTTAGGCTGTGAAAATTTAACATTATTAGTTTATATTTGGTAATTTGTGTTTTTTATTTCGTAACATTAAATTTTGTTCATTTTTGAATGCGTTTTACTGAGTTTTCATAGCAGGCATGCTTACATTGTTTGGATATTTATTCACTTTTGGCTATGATTATTTTATTGCATAGGAGTTGTCAATATAAACTAAAAATTGCATATGGTAGCAAAATAAATTCATCAAGTAGACCGGTTTCATCTTTACCCGAATTGCCGAGACTGTAGCTGGAATCGGATCACTTGTGTTTCAAAATCGTGCACCCATTCATTGTATTAAGTAAAATGAAACCACTGTACTTGATGAACTGCATTTGCTATCTTATATACTGCGTACTTTACAATGACAACTCATACATAATAAAGTCCTTCCATATCACATATCCAATTCAATATACATTTGTCAGAATGAATAAAGCATTGTATAAGTTAGAAAAGGAAATTCATCCAGTAAACCAGTTTCATCATTATTTGGAACTCTTCTAATACTGTCAAGAATTTTGCCGCTGACGGGGCTTGAACTTGGGTACGTTTGCTTTGAGCCTGACTCTCTGAGCCTTCCTGCCGCACGTTACGCATAATTTTCAGTTGTATGGTAATTCATGATTTTGGTTAGCCTTCGCTTCTGTTGGAACCAATATAGCATCTCGTTTAACCTAGCGTTTCAGCTAGCAATCTCAATCTGTCATTATACAACAGACACGATACTACCTGAGGAAGTGGTATTGAATTGAATATTTATACAATTAGACGGTGATAAGAATTTTATATCAAGGTTGCGGGCTTGATATATGCACAAATTCCATTATATATATATATTTGTCGGTATAATCTAAGCGTCCAGTAGACCAGATTCGTCATTTTGAGAACTCTTCAAGCACGGCTCAGAATTTCGTTGCGAACAGGGTTCGAACTGCGACAGGTTTATTCCGGTTTCTGGGCCATCCTGTCGCAAAGATTCAGTTTTCTTTTGCCTATATATTGATTCATATAAATAACAGTTTGAGACAGAATATAAATTCGATTTTTTCTGATAGCATAGTTTTCTTGATTACATCATTGTCAGATTTTTAATCAGTCAAACTTCTTGAATTTAGTCACAGCAGTATTGATCTGGAAAGCAAATGTATACTAATCAGTTGTATGAATCAATACTTTACTCAGAAGCCCATTAACAAGGATCGTGCACCAGTGAACTGATCGAGTGTAACGGATCACGTTATTAATATAGGGTCAGAAGATGATCCATAAAATCGTTCGCTGGCGATAAAGTATCGAAGACCTGATCTCTATATAAAGGCGATAAACCCTAGCGCCATTTAATTTGAGTGGATCAAGATTAATATAACCGAAAATAAAATGGTCCCAATAATTCGTTATGCATGAAAATTCCACTTGAATCAAGAGTAATACTACAATGAATTCTATAAATGACAAAATTGTCGCATGCGACAATATGAAGTCAATCGACAGACAATGCAGCAAGTGATCCGAATTTTAGAATTGATGTTTCACTACTTCATAACTAATAGAAGTATTCATAGCCATGCGTGGGCTTTAAAAGACCACTAGTACGTCATATGGATTATACTAAAACTCGGAAAAAAATTCATTGTCCAGAATGCTGTCATCATAGCCATTAACGAGCATGATTACTAACAGAGTATGCTGAGCTATTTGTACTGATGATATGTATGAAATAGGATGGGCCAGCAAGTCTTCCTCGCTAGAAAAACAAATAAGGCTCCATCAACTGAACTGGATCGACCACGTTTGCGTATGTCTTCAATTCATTTGCCTAGTGGAACATTATTCTGTGATCTAGCACCAGACTGGCGTAAGAAACAGATTTTTACGTGACAGAAACAGCAGAAGTAAAGTAAATTGTGATTGGGTGGTATAGGACTCGCTCGTATGTCGGGATTGCACCCATATATGTATCATCATTTTCTGTTGGAAACTCTGCGCCATGTCATCGAGTCAAACTCAGTTGCAATTTTGTTGCTAATTTATAGTAAAATAATCTTCGTAACTTTCTTTTGTAGTTGGGCATAGTTAGCTGCAAGTTTTAGCTGTGTTTATGATGCGATCTAGTTGAAACCGCAAGAACCCTGCACTGCCGATGTCGCGTTGCCTTAAACTTTTATTGGCCATAATGGTCTCGGTTAAAGGTCTAGTTTGTCTCATTTGGATGTGCTATCGAAGTAAATATATAACAAATTCGTTTGTCTTATTTTTTATTTTTGTCATTATTATTACTTTTAAAAATTAACAAAAATTTTTCTCATTTTTATATGCCAGTGAATCAGCAGTTACTAAAGTCTATTGTATTGCTGTTTTTGATGATGTTGATGATTATGATGATGGTGAAATCAATGAAATTACTAATGTCAAGTTCTATTTATCCACATGTGTTATTTAACTAAACTATCTTCAGTTACCAAAGCTGATGCATGTACGCTTTGGAAATTTTAAAAGCGTTACAGTAAACTGACTGAGTCGGTAAAATTCACTATATATAAACACTCACAGATACATATACTCGAATTCTTTGGAGTACTTTTTTATTCCTAATAAAGAACTACCGATAAATAAATATTTAATTAGATAAATAACTTAAAATTTATATATAGCCAAAAGTCAGCTGTTAGTAACTGCATAAAAATAGAGCATACCAACTTCCAAACGAAAACAAACTTGACTTTTATTGGCTATAAGTAAGTTTGTATTTTATATATATATATATATATATATATATATATATATATATATATATATATTGATCGGCTGCAGAAGAGGTAGGCTTAAATTTCTTCAGTGTGTGTAACTGACGTTAGTTTTCTATACTGTTCCACTGGTAAAAATAGGTAATTGTCTCTCTGAAGACCGGAAACTTAATTTAAATTATGCTGAGATGATGTTGAAGACGAAAAATTATATATTTCTATTATTGTGCGCATAAAAATCATAAACATAGATCTCGTTAATTATCTAGATAAAAATAAATTTGACAATTAAAAATATCTTTAGTATTTCCTTTGAAATGCAAAAGAATCAAGTTAAGTGTTATTTGGCGGGGTTAACAGATTTATTACAACAAAGATTATGCTTATAATTTGAGCAAAATAAAAGAACATAACATGAGCTAATTAGTATAAAAGTACAGTTAAACAAGACTGAATAAATATGGAGATATTTTAAAAATATTATTTATAGGAGTATTGATTGAGTGAAAACCACCATTAAACAAGACACCTTTTTAAAAGTCATCGGTGTAAAATAACGATGTGTGTAGATGGGAGTATTAGCTATAAAAAAGTAATATTTATGCACAAAAAGGGTTCTAATAGCCCGATTGTGTTATATATACAGTCAGTAGAAATTAAACAATTCGTCGTCCTTTTTGGGAACTCAAATACTGTCCAGCGTTTGTCGTGGACGAGACTCGATCCGGAGCACACTTGATTGGGGATCTGAACTGTCCACTTCTTCCATATATTACACGCAATTTGAAGTCATATACCAACTTATGATTCTGGTTAGATTTTCCTTCACGTGGAATATCTTTTGAGTCTCTTAAGACATGAATTTTTATCTAGCCACCTTCGATCTGTCATTATACAGCAGATACAACTTTATATATATATATATATATATATATATATATATATATATAGTCAGAATAAACAATACGTTGCATCAGGTAGAATTGATGGAATCTAGTAGACGGGTTTCGTTCTCATTGAGAACTCATGAGCAATTTATATCATACTTCAACTTAAATATGAAAGCAGACAGGCTAGAGAAACAAGCTGGAAACTGCGTAAGATGGATGATCTACTACTAAAGGGCCAGTGCAACAGACGAATGCACACAACCATCAAGTTAGTGAAATGGCGTGCACCGCATGCAGGATTCACCGGATCACAATAATTGCTCCACTAAACTTCTACAAACGATGCTTTCTCATTCATGCTCACATACAATGAACACACATACACTTTGAATACAATGTGACACTGTTACTCATTTTTATACTTCCAGTAATTTTCCTAAACGTCCGTACTTATCAAATGTTCAAATGGAAAACCATTAGAAGAAACGTTTGATGAATTTATGTTGTGCGGATGATGAAATTAAGAAAACCACATTAGCTTCACAAAATAAGCTAGAGTTAACAAGATTTGACAGATTAAAAGTTCTGTTCCATTCCGAATTGTAAATTATACAAATAATTATGTAGAAAAATCACCAATAATTATTATTTTTATTCCTAATTCCATTCAGTTTAAACCAGTTTTTATATATATATATATATATATATATATATATATATATATATATATATATATAGCAAGATATGTTAGTCAGTATGAATCTTGTCGTATGCGTGTCATGCTTACATGCTACACATTATTAGGAACCATACTTCGCTATGTACCAATTGTATATTCTACCAAGTTCGGCTGACTCGACTCTGAAGGCTTTGTCACTAAATGCACGCCCCCCCCCTACTGAGAAGTTGGCAATTTGCAAAAAAACGCATGTGTGCATGTGATTACGTCTTTTTAGGCTGACATGCATTAATTACGTTGTTACTGTGGCTACCATGCTTAAAATCGTAATATGCTTAGATTTCTGCGCCTAGATTTAATTAAAATGGAGTTCAAAAATCGACAAAATTGTGCGGCGCATACGTGATGGTTTATGTAATTTGAAGTTTTAGCATTTAATTAAAATTAAACTCATTTCACTTACACATTCGACTTGAAAAGTCGTACTTTGCATTTACTTTATTATCAGATTTAGCATGATTTAATCATTTACTTTGTTATTAGTTGATCGATTAATTGGAGTTAATAGAATGAATAAACGTATTCAATGGTCGGGTTATCTTAACAATTAAAATTTTTAATTAGAGTGATTACCCATCAGCATGTATTTTCAGTTGTTAAAGCCTCTCTGAACCATTTACGCTTTGCTCTGGTGTTCAACACGGATGCAGTATTTTTCCAAAACTATTTAATTATATTGCCGATCCAATCTTTGCTTAGGCCACCGTAGCACTCCTCGTAACGAAATCATTTATGTTGGCCATCTTGTTGGCCTCAAATACGCTGACGATGCAGTTGTGATTCGTAAAAGGAAGACGAGCTTCGGAGAACCAATAATTTTGTTCCAGAATTGTCTACCGATTACGGCATGAAGCTAAACGCATCGAAAACGGTCTTTGCAACCAGCTTTTATTTTGAATCTAATATAGTGTTAAATGGTGCCTTGCTTATAGTCGTCAATGATATTATCTATATTAGGTTTCTGGTGACGCAAGACAAATTGGCTTCTACCGAGAATTTCAGACGTACTAGCCGTGCAGCTGCTGCTTTGGAAGAAAATTGTAATAATCACTTTGAAATAGAATGTCTAGTTCGCTGAGTACCAAGTCAAAGGTCTTCCAGTCAAACGCAGTTTCGGTCCTGCCTTATGATGTGGAAACTTGAGAGCTGGAACATGATAGCTGCTAGCGCAGGACCAGCTTTTTTAATCAATGTGTTCGCTTTTTTGGGTTTAGGCGATTGACAAATGGGCGTCAGGATTCATTAACTACGATAAAAATTTATGAACTTACCAGTTCTTTACAGCCTTCGATTGACTTTTCATTTTTTAAAAACTATATTCTGAAACGCCATTTGCGCTGGTTCTGACTGTATGAGAATGCCAATTTAACATCCTGCTCGCCAGGTCACTAAAGCAGCTCCGATGACTGGCTGGAACCGCAGGAGGGTATGCCAACAATCTCATGGCCGAATACGATTTTTTTAAGTCGTCGGTCACTTTATCCCGGTAAACAATACACTCACTAGCTAAGAGAAAATTGGATGGACGAACATAGGTGGCTAATTGTGTATTATTGGCTTTGCCTCTTGTGGATCGCAGCGTGCGTGAGATTTGGGTCCCCGATTATTGTATTCTGTTGAATATTAATGACGTGCTTTAAAACATTGTATTGGTTAGTTATGTATTGAGCAAAGCGTATTTTCAAACCGGACCAAAAGGATGTACTAATTGTAGTATGTGCAAAAAAGTGCAATTTTATGTATGTATACATTTTGTGCTTGCTGGCAACTGATCAGTGGGAGCTGGCGTTATGTTCTAAATGTATCACGTATACAGTTTAAAAATATTATACAGTTTGACGGTGAAAACCAATAATATGTTCTTTGCTAAAAATTTTTTGCTTTGTATGAAATATTTGCATTTTACTAAACAATCTATACGAAGTTCTAAGCTACTTCATTTTATTTAACTAGGACAATTTTACTAGTGGGATAACAATTCTCACAAATAGTTGATTTAGATTGGCATTCGCATAAAATGATAGTACTATTCAAAATTAACTGATCTGCATTTTAACTAACACTATACGGATTTCAGTTGCTTTGTTTCTTCCTAATATTTCGGTGGACGTTGTCGGCCGCCCTCTTCAGGTGTCTCGTCATCACACGTTTTACATATCATTTGTACTTCACACTTATATTTCACTAGATAGTTGCGTGTCGCGTGTGTGTGTGTGTGTGTGTCTGTTGGCGTGTGCATATCCATAACTGTTACGTTCATCCAACTAAGTGAAACTAGTGTAGGTGAAGATGAATTTATCATTTACTTGTGCTAGACTACTTGTTTTATACACTTCATAAGAAATTAAACATCATTTCTTAACAAAAAATCTGCAATCACTTTGTTTTTACAAAGATTACGAGGATGAGATTACATCTTTTCTTAATAGTGACCTTTGAATATCTTTCATGTCCTATTTGAACTAATTTTTCATTAATTACACCACACCTTGAACATAAATACATAACATGTTAATTCTCTGCATCCAAAAAATATGGCACTATTGGTCACTCTTTAATATTTATTTAAGGGAAATTTTATTTTTTTTTACATCCTACTGAAGTAGTATGCTAATTTCTTTAATTTTATCACTGACTGTCAGGGTCCACAAAAAACAGCAGACAAGCCAAAGTTTCTGGCAGGGTTTACGGCTGCCGAGGTGGTGCGAATTCGTAACGTTCTTTCTGCACCAGCTCCACCTACTCAGAGTCAGTTTGTTCCTAAGTTGTCGTCGGTTCGTCGATCTGTTTCCGATGCTTCACCATCAGCCTGTTCTACATCGATTAATTTAGAGAAAATTAAAAATGAACGTCACAAAAAAGTTGAGATCGGTCTTCATGGTGAGGACGATGCTGATGTTATAGCTGAAGATGCTGAGGTGACACGCAGTTTGGAAGCAGCCATTGCTGTCGCCTCTAGTTGGCATTTGACCAAGACTCCGGATGGCGAGAAATATAGCGAACTCGATGGAACTGCTGACGTCAATATCAGGTTTCTGTTGTCTAATTTATCATTTTGTTGTCATTGATTATTCATTGGAATTTAGCTTTGGGCATAAGCCGCAAACGATAAACAGCAAAGGATGCTTTAAGTCCAACAAACTTATTTTGTTGTGTGTCCCGCTTCAGTAGAAACGAGGTTGCTTTTCCAATTTCGTTTCTCTTGCTTATATGTGGAGCTCGTACATGTGAATACGGCTATATGCGACTTATTCTATCGGAAATAGGGGACCTATTAGACACCTACCGACGTCTGCCAGAAGGTGTTAAGTTAGCATGGTATTTATTTATTCTACAAGGAGTACGATGCAATATTGGTCCTTACTCAGAATCGCACAAAATACCTTTCACCCTGGAGCTCTATTTTTCCATTCTTCTGCAGTAGCTAGAATTCGCGTGTCCACCCAACGAAATCTGCATATAATAGAATCTTTTAATGATGTGCACTGACTATTTATTATTATATCATTATTATTTCCGTTTTGTATGGTTATCTTTGACCGATAAAATAATACTAAGTCGTTCATTTTTAGTGGAGATGGATAATTTGTGCCCGGAATCACCCTGTTCTTAAATGGTCTGCCATTCTGGGCAACTGCTCGCTTGTTAATCTGCAAAAAAATTTATAGAATGGTCTGTCAGTTTATGAGCCCCAGTAGCTAAAATAGGATTATTGCAGAACTGAGGTTGCAAATCAATCACTAACGAAAGAAAATCGTGAATGTGATGATGATCGCACTGCGCAACAATAAACAACGATTTTAAATTAGTATAATATACTACTGATTCATCGTTGCATAGTCATGCAATTCATTTATGAGCGAAGAGTGTGAAAGAAAACAGGTTCGCTCATTTCTGATAGGGTTGTGGGTATACTAGTTTAAATTCTCCTCGTCATGTCTGATATGGGATATTCTAATGGTGCAAAGGTCCTACAGTTGTAGTCCAATACAGGTTCAAAATCCACCGCACCAACCGTAACAGGAGTAAAGTTAATTTTAGTCTCTTCAAAAAGAATAAATCTTCAGAATGCCACGACCCATTAGGTTCTCTGTTCAAAATTCGATCATAATTGATATTTTACATTCATTCATAACATGTTACCCGAAAGGTTTAGCACTAAGTTGTTGTTTTCTCAGTGTTGCTACAGGATGAGGGACCCAATTTAGGTTTATGGTATCAAAAGTACATGGTGATTATATGGCTCTCTTCCTCTATACATCATTTTATTTTAACGAAGTCCAGACGGACGTCCCAACTAATCGCAATATCACAGTATTCTATGAATAAAATTATATAAGATTTAATAAAGCAACTGTTGTTCTAAGTGTTCTTCATTTACAGTCTTCATATTTTGCATTATATCTACATTTCTCTCACACACACTCCAACATATATACATACACACACACAAATATATATATATATATATATATATATATATATATAACAATCAATGAAAATGAAGTTTGTGAGCTTGAAGTAAACACTAATCCCATTTTATTTAACTAGTCGCGGAACAACATAGCAAAACCGCTGACAGTCACATGTACTGAGGCGTTTCGTCCTTCAATGACTATTATCAGAGTACGACTAGCGAGTATAAAACCGCAATACATATACAAGGAAAGCAAATTTAGATATGCGGCTCTCACCTCTAGTAGTCTCGCATACATTGAACTTGACTGGAATAGGTCGATAAATAGCACTCAAGATTTAAAAGAAACATGTTGCGCGACAGGAAATAAACAATTTACCTGATTTTCGGATTGCGTACCGAAATATTTGAATCCACTGTCGTCATGATTTTTGCAGATATTTCGACCTCCAATTACGGAGGTCTTTTTCAATGCCAAACACATCACACACTTTGTTGAAAATCAATATGTCAAGTGGAAATATTAATTTATAGGAAGGATACTTACTCGGGTATTCTTCTTAATTTCGATTTAAATCATCCATATAGAATGAAAATCGGTATCTTAAAATCGATGATAATAAGAAGCTTAAGATTAACAGATAAAAAACATAGAGAGATTGAATTAGGGAGACTGCGAGAAATATTCAGTGCTAATGGGTATCCTCTAAAGTTAATTGAAGCAACTATAATGAGCGTTATAAGTAAATTTAATCATGACTGGAAGTACGTGAAGTCAAATAAATTAAAAGATGACCGGAGGGTAATGGTTACAACCTGACTCTAAACTAAGTAGGAAAATAAAAATGGTAGCATCAAAATACAATATACGTACTATTTTAAACAGACCCTTACCCCAGGTATTATACTTCCCAACCAAAAGGGAAAAATAGAACCGCTAGGACACATCAGGAGTATATAGAAATTCCATGTAACGACTGTAAATCTGATGCATATGGGTGAAACCATGCGCCCAATTAAGGTTAGAAGAGGGGAACATAAAATCGCATGCAAGTATGCCCATGTTAATAGATCAGATCTTGCACGCCATACAGTAGAGACAGGACACACAATTAATTGGGATGGGTGCAGACGTATATCAATTTGTAGCCGTAGCAGATCGACTAGACTGATTAGAAAATCCATCGAAATTAAATCGAGAAATGACATAATGAATGAAACAGCCGTAGAAAAATCACTAGGTCCTATTTGGAATACAGCACTAAATAATGGTAGAAAACGAAGATTGCACGAATCAGAATCAGAATCAGAAACTCGCTCAAGTAAAAGAATAAGAACACTGGACTGATATTAACTTACAGAGGTGGAGATTGATTAATTCAATATCGCCTAATTTATTTTGATTATCTTATTATTTCATCCTTGATTACTTGTTATCTTACGTTCTGTTGTTAGTGTAGCGCCTTTAACATACATTTATCTATACATGATGGCAAGGTTTATTTTTTATTTTATTTTCTTTGCACTATTACTAGTTTCTTCTTTATCAGGCAATTTTTAATTTCTTTTACGTACCGTTTAATTTAACTTTCTACCCTATTGAAACACCTTATCCGTTTATAATTTAATTTTGCTACCTATTAATTATTTACTCTACTAATAGTGTCATGCCCCCTCCTCACCGAAATGCCACTCGTAATTACTTCATTTAGAAAAGTAAGTGTAAAATAGGTCTGACGTGTGCAGTTAGGAAATGACAGTTATCATTTTAGTTTTACTTGTATGACAGTTACACGTGCCTGTAATTACATGTAACAGATTAGCTCTCAGTTTTAAGTAAACGCTCACGCACATACACACAAACACGCTTATCCAGTGAATAGTCAGATGTTGCCAAATCGCCTGTAATTTCACTGGGATGAGTGTACACTTGCATTAACTGATTACTCCTCAATTCAAAACAAACGAGAACACATACACACAGGCATGACGTACGCTTATCTAGTGAGTTGTCATTAATTGTCATTATATCACTGTAATCTCATTGCGAAGAGTGTATACATGTAGACACATACACAAACCAATTTAACATACACTTTCCTAACATTTTTATAAAAAAACGTTATGCTTAAGAGATCTAAAAACAAGTATAAATGAGGCGGTTTAAATTAATATTTCCACTTGACATATTGATTGTCAACTAAGTGTGTGATGTGTTTGGCATTGAAAAAGACCTCCGTAATTGGAGGTCGAAATATCTGCAATAATCATGATGACAGTGGATTTAAATATTTCGGTACGCAATCCGTAAATCAGGTAAATAGCACTCAAGTTAGGAATTGACAACGAGTGATGATATTCTATTCAGATTTATATACTGTACCGCTTAATATAATGCTTTATGTAAATTTTCTACACTTTATATGTAGACTTTTTTCATATTGTGATCTATTTAATTGTTAACACGTGAACTTATAGCGGTAAGATCAGAGTTTTTTCGACTTCATCGAGCACTGAGACAAAATGCAGTGATGACAGTTTTGCTGAGGCAGAAGCTTCAATAGAACGAGAAATTCAATCGGAAGCGGCGGCAGCTAGTGCATCTCTAGCCTCGAATGATCACAGTTCGTCGCAAATGTCAGCTGCAAACCATGACAATTCCCAAGTGAGTGGTGTTTCCGATTCACTTTCGGGTTGCGCTTCCATCGCTTCTGGTGGAACTGGATCAGGTTCTGGCTCGAGCAATTCCGTGAAGAAACGGCAATCCGCACAGTTGATACAAGATGGGAATAGAGGTGACCATATAAGGCCTTTATCGGACAATTTGGATGTAATGATAGCCAATACGCGAATAGCGGAGTTTGTCAACGATTATTACAGTGGGACAAGCAAGTTGAATGAAGTTGTGAAAACTGAACCACTAACGGTGCATGCAGGATCACAAAACCGACCACGTAGTTTTGTCGAAAATTTCGATTACACGAGAGCCTTCGAGTTTGGTGATAATTTTTCTTATAAAAGCAAAGAAGATGCTTTGAGTTATGGCGTTGGCGACATAGATGACATCGATGATCTTGCCAGTCACAGTTTGTCAGTGGTACAACCACGGGGGCCGGACAGCCTTTCTACGTGTGCCGATAGCTGCATAACTTCAGCTGACGAAGCTCAACCTGGTAATGGAGAGCACTACAAGCTGGTGAGTACATTTATGGATTAACCGTGCTTCTCTTAGGCAACTGAGATCTTTGAATAATATCGGATTTTTCATACAGACTACTATGAGGTCACATTTTAACTATACATTTCTGATGTATATTTTTGTTAGTCAAGTGGAATTTTGTCGTAAAATTCGATGTTAATTTCTTCGATAAGTGCACATTTTTCAAATTGTAATTATATTTATGTGTATCACCATCATCATCCTCACAGACAACAATACTGCAGCTTTTAATAGATGATGTGTCATTGTCAAAATAATAATTGAAAAATAAAATGAAACCAATAGAAATAAACTTTTCTTAAGTAGTGAAAAATATTTTTTAAACAAGAAAAAATTGAAGAAGAGTTACTGTAGAAAGGAAGGATCTAGTTCAGATGAATATTATTACCTTGGAAACACACATAAACTTGGCACTCTACACATCTACACAACACAATTTATGTCAAGTAAACTTTAAGGAAGGCGCATGTTAACCTCACAGTTAACTCTGCCCAATTGCAATTAAAAAGGCTAATAAATTTATTCTACTAGAAGACTAACAGGATCGACCTTGAATTCGGTTCAATGTCATATCGCACAGGGTTACCAACCACGAGCTACGTTGCGCATGTGGATCCGATCTCGGTAGACGAGCGGGTGCTATACTACACATATTGATTTTAGGTGACTAGTTTTTCTGCCATATCAAAATATGGCGTTGTTTTAGGGAATAATTTTCTAATGGGCCAACGGATGCGTAAAGCCTGACCGAGCGAGTGCAGTTGATGAAGACTTATATGTTCGTCTAGTTGAACGATCCAAAATTACGTCCACGAATGTCAGTGTTGTTTGTTTGTTGTGAGAAACCGATATAAGCTATACTTATCAAATAACGGCGGTCGAATGCTTGTAAACATTTATGATCTTCGACTCTAAGGCATCAAATTGAACTAATGTCTAACAAGGCTGCACCTACAAATGTCTTGTACACACGATCTTTAAGGCAAAGTGAGGTTCTTGCGAAAGTTGTGGAAAAGCTAATCCAGCTTCCCCAATCCTTTTATTCTCTTCGTCACTCCTATTGCCGGACCAATAATTTATTCAAGGTATTTTGTACATAATTTTAGTTGTCGAATAGTTATATAATAGTGTGTGGTCAAGATCGACTTATCTATTGCATAGTCGAACTTCCTAAGCATATGCAAGATTAAATTTCATAATGGCTTATATGTACAATATTAAACAAAAATGAGAAAAGTGGTGGTCCTTGACGGACATCTCTGCTGGCGTTTGTTCTACTCAAGTATAATCGATTCTCGAATAGTTGTTCACCGTTATTGTTGCGTATTTAGCTTAAAGTTTACTTGCCTCGTAGATGAAATTCTACGTTGCTTAAGCGCCAAACTTGAGCATTCATATTAACCATGACAAAGAATATATGTGAACTTCTTGCGCTTCGTAGTAAAGGACTTAGGTCGGAGTAGAAAGCGTACTTGGTATTATTATAATCAAGGTTGCGGTCTTGATATAAACGCCTGACCCATTAATTACTTACATATGTCAGTAAAAACTAAGAATTGTATAGTGTAGAAAAGGCAATTCAAGACCGCAATCTTGATTATAATAATTGTTATCACCGCCCGCGCAACCAATGTCCGTACTTGGTATTGTTTGTACTGAAATCAGTTGGAGCACATGCGGGTACAACAAAATGGTAATGTTGATTAAGTTTTATAGTTTTTATTTCAGTAGACACACGTAAACGTTCCGCCAAAAGTAATATGTTTACAAGAACTCTTTAAGTTATTCAAACTTCAGCTCGTGAGCTAAAAACAACACCGACGCCTCACTGTTAGAAAATTCCTTATGAACTAGAGTTTCGTATCCAATAACGCGTAGATAAGTATAATGCACTTTTTTCTGTAATATTCTTAGGGTGCTACATTCTACATTCAGATACTCAATGTATAACAATCTCTAATTTATTCTATATGTGTGCTATAATTTCTCTTTGCTCAATTTCTTTTAATGTTTGCAAATTAAATGGGCTGACAACAAAATGTAACCTAGGTTTAATTAATGGTGGTTTGCTGGATCTGTTGTCGATAATTGACAGTCTGACATTGAGTTCAAATAATTTTTGAAATTTTGTTGCGGTGTGTACAAGCTTATTGGTTCAATGCCGCGTTTTGCGTACGCGGGTAATAGTTGTACACGGGCAGTTACACAAAGATCTGATTCATCACACTTTCCGATCTTGTTTTGTCTTTGATCGGGTTGAATTCTTCTTTTTTCAACTGAAAATGCGGTTCTATCGCATCTTTGTTTACTGGCGACGTTTCGGTGCCTACTTTCCAGCACCATCCTCAGGCAACACAACACTGATCACAATAGCAGATTTAAGCAAATGTGGTAACCTCGTTCCAAAACCATTCTATTTATATATAATTGACTCAACACTATTTTTAATCATAGAATTTGTCTCAGTAACTAAACTCAATATATAACTATTTATAATTAGCAGACCAATCATTACCTCACCTATCTCAAATTCCCGGTATACGTAATCTCATCTCGTATGCAGAATATTGTAAAGGAGAGAGACAGTATCGAACCTTTTGTTATTTGTTATAACTGTATTGCTACTATGCCACGGTAATCAAAATTCAAAATGATAAAAAACTAAAACCTTGAATGTCATATATTGTATTTTATTTAAAGCCGGGAACTCTAATGTATACAATGGTGTATGAGGTATTGCGCACATAGCAACAAATTAGTTCAAATATGGAGCAGCAAGTTTCGTAGATGGATGGAGAGTGAATGTCATAGCGACGCTTAGGTGAAAGATTAAAGAGAGAATGAGAGAGATAGTATGGACAACTAATGTTTTTCAAAAAACTAATCGTAAGCACAATGTGAAGTTAATCAACTCATAGAAATAATTGCATAAGACTATTTGCTCATATGACTAAAATAATTCATTATATCTATATACATATATATCTAAATATAATATCGTAACACCTTTATATATATATATATATATATATATATATATATATATATATGTATTTAGAGGAAGGACCATTGTTAATTGTTAAACATGAATATTTTCTATTCTTACTATATATTTATTACGTTAGTCACACCTTATATCAATATATAAAATACATGTCAATATGTATAAAAACATATATATGGATATAAGCAACAGTATGAGTCCAACATCCCTAATCATATATATATATATATATATGATATATCATTAGTAATAAATATTTATTAGGTTATGCACACCTTATATTAATATATAAAATACATATCAATATGTATAAAAACATATATATAAATATAAGCAACAGTGTGGCTCCAATATCTATAATCCTACATATATATATATATATATATATACGTTTCAATATTTCTAATAAATTCTTATTTTTCTCTTTTCTTGCTGTTTTTTTTACCAATTAATCAAATTGTATATTTATTTATTCACACCTTATATAAATATATAAAATACATATAAATATGTATAAAAACATATATATAAATATAAGCAACAGTGTGAGTTAAATGTCTTGTATATATAATTATATATATATGTATATATATATATATATATATATATATATATATATATATATATATATATATATATATGTTAAAATTATTATTTATTATTATTTTATTTTATTTTTTTTAAAAACCTTCTTAAAAAAATATTTAATATTAATGGTAATGTATAAAATGTTTTATGCCCGTTTTACATATATATAATAAACCTATTAATGTACCGATAGTCCTATCTATATATCCGTCTATCTATCACATTTTGAAGTTCTCTTAAATGGATATCTTATAGCTGTTAATAATGAATAACTTCTCTAGGGCTAATGTATTATTCATTTATTAATATATTCATAATTTACATAAATATATAAAATATAAGCAACAGTCTCTTATCTAATGTCCCATCTACTAACCATTGCTAAATCTGTATACCCTCTTCTGGGACATTATTATTGAGAAAGATAAGTATATAGGAATTGATATTGGTACAGTTCATTCACAATCAGTTCTCTGTAATCGAGGTTTTTTACTTAGGTTCCCACTTAATTCAGATTCCGCAGCCTCCCGTTTTCTGACCGTAGAAAATGCTTCATTAAATATTGGGCCCAATGATTTTTCTACCGATGTTACATTCATTACACCTTTTCCTGATTTTATTTCAATTGACTCTCTAATTAGTCTAGTTAATCTGTTGCGGTTGCATAACGCGATGCGTTTACATCCTTCCCAGTCTATTTCATGACCCGTTTCCTTCGAATGCCTAGCTAGGTCTGATCTTTGAATGTGTCCATATTTGCAGGCTGTCTTGTGTTCACCTCTACGAACCTTTATAGGTCGCATGGTTTCGCCTATATACCTGAGATTACATTCTTTGCATGGTATCGCATATACTCCTGATGTCTCGAGTGGTTCTACTCTTTCTTTTTGGTTAGGTAGTTTATTGCCTATAGTAAGCGATTGTCTTAAAACTGTTTTAATATTGTATTTAGCTGCTATTATTCTAATTTTCCTGCTCAATTTTGAATCAGGTACATACCGCAACAAAATTTCAAAAATTATCTGACTATCAAATATGATGCGACAGTGGTCACACTTATGAATCAGTACAAGCGGAAGAAGATGCAGATTGTTAGGCAAGTGGAAAATACCTCGTTCCTTAATAAATGTTTAAAATTTAATGTTATACCGAAATGTTTTAGATTTAAACTTTCATTCGTTTTGGATAAAGTAGGAAATACTCTTAAGCATGAGCTTTGTTTACATTTAATAAAAATATCGATTAATAAACTAAACAAACGTAAATTTGAACTGATTAGAGAGAAGACAAAAATAAGGTCCATATTACTGGCGAGATTAGGTATGTTGGATTTCAAACATATTGAAGATTTCACAGACAAAACGAGGGATAATGAAATTAAAAAATTAGACAAAGGCATGAAAAAAAACTAGCAATATTGGGAATTAATTGCCCTTTGAGAAATAAGAGAATTGAAGAGGTCATGTCCAAACGTTTAGTTAATTTATCGAGAATGGATCTCAAGGAAGACCAAAAACAAATTCTTAATCTTGGACTTAATACTGCGATCCCTATTGATTACGTACCTAGGAATGAGATAATTACAGAAACAGTTAAGATTGCCCAGTTTCTCCCAGAAAAAGATAAGACTAGGTTTGAATTGGATGTGTCCAAAGCGGTGTTAGAGCACAAAGAGGTGAGATGCAAGCAGAGTTATGATCTAAAACGCTTAAGAGCAGAATTATTATCCAATAAAGTAATATGCCTCAAGGCAGATAAAGGTGGTGCAACGGTACTTATGAACCGGTCAGATTATGAATTGAAAGTGTATGAACAATTAAATAATTTAGAGGTCTATAATAAAATAAATAAAGATCCATCTGATAAGTTACAAGGACAAGTTAAGACTATAATTAATAGAATGATTGAGTCGAAGGAATTAGAACCAGGACTTGGGAATTCATTAATACAACGTGACACAGTCCCTCCGAGAGTTTATGGTCTAGTAAAGATTCATAAACAGGGGAATCCACTTAGATTAATCGTTAATGTACAAAACTCACCAACGTATAGATTGTCGAAATTTCTATGCAACA
>JAQBSW010001575.1:0-128994 GCA_029291075.1 Eudiplozoon nipponicum
GTTCGCAACACCTAACACGTACTTGCATATATATTGGTTCTTCGCAACAAACAGTATTTAACAGTATGGTTATTTATCGGAAAAGTTTCCAATTTATTCTGGAACTCTGCACTTGTCCATACTAAAAATTAATTTTCTGTCTATTGCTACTCATGTTTTTCCGTCATCTTACAATCGCGATGTTTTTGAGTTCAATTCTTTTAAAGTGATTTTACAGCTGTCATTCTCGTTCCAGATAACCGAGCTCGATTTCTATAAGTGTAAATCTTTTAGTGACAATGAAAACCTCTAGTTGATGACGTTTATAGGGTTTAGCTTTAGATTAAAGATTAGAGAAGAAAGATTCGTGATCAGGAAAATCGTGCATTTTATTAGAGTCGCCTTCCACCACGTTTATAACGCATTGATAGTCCAAAATAAATTGGGAAGCTGAACTGTTAACAAAGAGTTACATATCATTATTTATTACTAGCATATGCTCATATATATAATCGTTCAAAATAAAATTATCGATTTTTATAAAGTATGAAAACAATGGAAATGACATTTTTCTCAGAAGAACTTAAGAAAGGAATTTATTATAAATGAAGTACACCCATTTCATGCTCAAACTACATGATGATCGCCACAAGCAGTGAGCTACAGCCTTACTTTGTAAAGAAATGTGAAATTTACAGTTTTTACCTAGATGTAAACTTTGGAATGAGTTAATATACAATAGTAGAAGAAGATATTTAGTCCGACAAAATAAAGTAACAATTATTGATGAATTTTAACCACCGTGGCTGATTGAAACGAATATCATTAAAAAAGAAAAGATTCGTTTTATTCCTAGAACATCCTTTGTTTAAATCCTTTGCATTTGATTAAAAAATAATTGTTAAAATGCACATCGTTATTTAAACTGGCATACGGAGGTCCATAGACCGCTATTAAGATCAAATTACCAATTTTTTAGATATTAATTCAATGGCAGTACCTTTTACACCAGTATGTAATATTTTTGCATTTCAAAATAATTAACTATAAACAAATACTCCTCCATCTCGTTTACCCAACGATCTGCACAATGTCAGCAAAATAAAATTGAACTTTAGTATTTTGCAGAAGATATTGCAAAATTTTACTTTGCAAGGTAATTTTGAATAGCTAACATACAATTATCGCGGAAGTTATTTTCTCCGACAAAATTAAAGTAACAAATATTAATGAATTATATCACCGTGGTTGATTTGATCGGATATCATTAGAAAAGAAAAAAATCGGTTTTATTTCTAGAGCGCATTCTTTATTTAAATCCTTTGGTAGTAGATATCTTTTAATTGTTCGTAATTTGAGGTTTTCTGTATTCTGTACCTGTCTGGTATGTTTCTTTCAACCAAATTTCATTTGCTATTAAATTTCTTGGTTCGGTTTTATAAATTTTAATTTTCACAATATAATCCTGAATAAAACGAGTTTTCGTTTTTATTTATTCGTATTGGGAACGTTCAGGAACAGGTAATTTAATAATTCTGTTTTTCGCGTCTAATCTCTTTCCAGGTTATATATTCTGGCGCACTGCTGCGTAAGAAATATACAGTCTTTTGCATATTAGCAAATCAAGGGTAGGATATGTGGAGGTGAGTGGAATTGTGACTAGCAAAGTATTTAATAGCAGGGGGAGGGGTTGGGGAAGGGAAAAGTTATCATTAACATCAAGATAGTTCAATCTGGTGAAAAATAAATAGAAACCAAGTTCCATTTGACTAGACAAGATCAATTGGAGATAGTCCATGAGGTATCAGAGCTTCTAGGTGAATGTGAGATCGAAAAAAATGGCGGACCGGAGGTAGACGTCGACCGATGGAGTCCATTGTCGTGGAGATTGAGTTGATGGAGCAAAGCATGGACATGGATGGAATCTGCAGGATTGAAGCGAGCGAGTCTTGCAGGGGTCGCAGGCATCCGTAGAACGTGGTTGTGATTGAAGGAAGACCAGAGGGGGTCAATGTACGAAGCGAACCGTTGGTGAATCGGTAGGGCTGTTGGGTTTCCGGTCCTCCGCTGAAACAAGAAAGAAAAGAATTGGATGAGCAAAACGTAGTAAAGTATCCACAACGTGGATATAATGGGGTCAGGAATGGGCTGAGAAGTGGTATCAGTGAGTCTAGAAGAAAAGATTAAGACCAGAGAGGTAAAGTGGAAGATTAGATGACTGCCTGAGGGATTTCGCCCTCCGAAGTTAGTAAAGAGAATAGCCTGGGGTGAAGTAAATGTTATGGATTGAGAAGGAACCAGTTTCGTTTCCAATCGGTCGTATCACAAAGAAGTTTGTTGAAGAAGTACTGATGGGCTGCCTTTTTGAATTCGTGCTGGGGTAGGAGCTTTATGTCTGTGGGAAGAGCGTTGAAGACATTAGTGGCTTTGGAGAAGAGATAGATTTTTTTAAATATGGTGGGGGTATGGTTAGCTTGGATAGAAGAGTTACTAGAACGTGTGGCGTAGTGGTGACTTGGGTGGGCAAAGTTGGAGAGTGGTAAGCAAGTTGTGATCTTATGGATAAAAGAAATGACTCGAAGGTGACGTGTGAACCAAAGCGGAAGAAGGTTTGCCAGGAGTAGGCGTTCCCTATAGTTTTGGCATTTCGGGAAGACTCGCTTTAGAAATCTGGAGGATACCTGTTCAATAGTATACGAGGAGGCAAGAGTGAGAGGACACTAGAATTCGCTGGCGTAGCAAATGAGGGGCAGAACGTAGACCTTGAATAACGTGAGTTGGAGAGTGGGGTTGTTAGTCTTAAAACAAATCAGACGGGCCCATTTGAAGAGTTTGGAAGTAGTGTGTGTAAGGTGTAGGGAGAAGTCTAGGGATTTTGAGAAATGAATGCCAAGATGTTTGGCCGAATCTATTATTTCTATATCAAGGGGGTAGTTGGCAACCGGGATAGAGCAGAATGGATCAGAGGAGAGTTTCATTAGGCGAGTTTTGGTGGGATTTAGTTTGAGGCCGATTCTGCTGAGCTGCGAGTGGAGCGAGGATAGGAGCTCCGATATAAGGGTAGATCGTCAACAAGACTTAATTTGGCAAAGAAAATTATATTTTTCACCTTATGCTGATAATTTACTGGTTGACGTCAAGTTGTACGATGAAGACTTGAATAGACAACAACAACCGCCTCCGTCAAAGGCAATACATTATGACACATACAGCAAGATTATCAGAATCTTTTTAATACTTTTATTCCCGACATTCACGACATTGCTGTTTACGTTAGAAGATGTAGAGGCTCCTAACCTAGTGTCTGAGAACCCCATTGATGCCAATTCGTGTTCAGTCCTTAATTGTACAATTGAATCAGACAAGCTTGTATTTTCGTTCACATCTATTGAATTCATGCCTGCCATACTTTGAGCTAATTTGCTAATGTCCTCAAACTTAAGATTAGCTTCCATGCTGATCGTAATTAATTGTTAATTTGATAACTTAGTGTTAAACAAACTGAATTTGTTTTTCTTACGTGGAAAAGCACCCAATCAAATAACCTGGAAATAAATAAGACGAGGAAGACAGAATTATTAAATTTCCTGTTCCTGAACGTCCCCAATATGTACGTTTCAAAAGACAAAATGGTAGCAGGAATATATTGTGAAAATCGAGCAATTATAAACGTAAATTAGAGAAATGAAATAAATGCAGCTTGCTCAGAAAAGTCAGGCCAGTCACGTACAGATAACCAAAACTGAAATTACGCACATTTCAGAAGTATATATACTGTCAAGTATTTAAACAAAGAATGCTCTAGAAAATAAAGAATAATTTCTTTTTAAATAAAAATTGTTTCAATCAGCCAATGTGGTTTAAAATTATCAATAAATGTCACTT
Source organism: Eudiplozoon nipponicum (assembly GCA_029291075.1). Lineage (NCBI taxonomy): Eukaryota > Metazoa > Platyhelminthes > Monogenea > Mazocraeidea > Diplozoidae > Eudiplozoon > Eudiplozoon nipponicum. Next base: position 3,865 of record JAQBSW010001575.1, read on the forward strand.
CTATTCTATTCTATTCACTTTAAATTTGTCGGAGGAAATTTTCTTCCTCTACATAGAGTCCTCTTCTGGGTTTAAGCATTAAACTGCTCATCTCACCTAGCTTTGCATTATCTTAAAGCACTTCGTATGCAATGTTACATTTGAAAGTATTCACTTTACAAATAGCTGTTTCTAATAATAGAATTAGTCAGTACAGATTTGATGTACGTGGGTCAGATAAAACTCCAATCAAACTAAGGGAAAAAATATTTAATGTTTAATTCTAAACTTTATTTATTTTAGTACCATTTATATATTGCAAATTGTATTTAAAACTAACAAAAACCTTTTAATTGGTGTGAACTATATCACTATTTTTAATGGATGAATGACAATTCAATTTAACTGTGTGTATTTAATGATCGGGTAACTCGGATTGCTGTTGTGGAAGATTCGCAATTAAGTCTATGCGTTATACTTTATTAAGAGTTGGTACTTTTAGTTATTTATTAATTGTAACTTGATAACTGATACTTTGTTTATTTTTACAACGTTAATTTGCAAATTTACATTATCAATAATATCAATCTTAATTCTATTTGAGACCCTATACACATTATTGTGAGCCTTTGAGATACAAACTCCACCAGTCAGGGGATAAAAGCGCTCTGCATCTCTCGTATTTGAAATTAGCCATCGCAGATGGTATTCCAGTGTGGTCAGTTAAATCCCATTTACTGAAATATTAACTTCCCCCAACTTCTCCCGATTTTAGATTGGCATCAATGTCAATACAATAAGCACTTCCAACCAACGATATCGCAATTCGCAATTCGGAAGAGGTATGCGCCGGAATGGTATGCAGATCCGCAATCCATGTAGAATGTGATTAAACAAATGAAAATCAGAATTGAATGAAATGCCTTTTGTAGATGCTCAAACCCTATTAGTTAATGAGAGCCTCACAGACACCAATTCCGACTCAGTCTTAATATGCCTATTGAGTCTGGTAAGATGGTGTTTTCTTCCATACATGTTAAGTTTATCCCTGTAGAGGCCCTTTGGTCATTACCACAGGAGAGCCTGTGAGATCCCAGTCTCGGATAATCCATGTATGCGGTATGATCATCTAATTTGGAACATTTAAATTCCTCAGAACTATCTTTTAAACTACATTTCTTAAGTCCACCTGCTAATTGCTCTGTATCCTCAATATTTTCTAAACTGGCCATAATATTAAAATAAGATTTCTTGCAATATATATTATAACAATGAGTGGGCTCACCGAAACGTTGAATACCGCAGATGATAGAACGAAATTGTGGAGACCTTGAAAACAAATATCCACGTCAATTACCTGAAGCAAATTTGAGATCCTTCCCAATAATATGTATTAAGAACACTATTACGTAATGCTTCAATACTTTATTGACAAAGAGTATCAAGCCAGAACCATGCAGCAAAGCGTACCACGCAACTCAAAATCTCTACCAGACTCTATTATAATAATCACCAAAGACAAGTCAAAAACTTCGACAATATGTACAAAAGAAACTAAAAAAATTACAATATTTTTAAAAAACAATATTGTTTTATGAAACCAGCGATAACATCAAATGTCCAAAAAATAAAATTTGATTTATTTTTATATGAGGAGTTAATTGATGTCCAATAAATTAATTAACCTCCACATACACCATCATGTTTAAGATTTTTGCTCATACATCACGAAGTCCTCATTCTTCGGTTTCTTGATGACTTCCAGAACGAGTTTCAACATGTAGTGCTAGTTTTTCACTAAGTTTCACCTTCATATTATGTAGATCTCTTTCCTCACTTGTCGTGCTTTTAATCTTTACTCCTTTTTCAAATTCGGCTCTTTTTATCACATTTTTGAGTGATATCTCGCCTAAGCTTCTTGATACTTCGATGGATATTGTTCCTCAGTCTCCTCCTCCGTCCAGGTAAATTGTGGAATGCGGCGATCCAGTTCTACACACTCTTCTGTGACATTTACTTCAATAAATGGATTTTTATGAGTCATACGATTGACTTTAAATGACCTCTTATAGAATGGATTCAGACAGTTCTGTCTGTTCTCGTTAATTATGTATAAATGAGATGCCAGCTTTAAATCTGAATTCTAGTTTTGGTGGATCTAAATGACTCAATTCTTCTCTCAATGCTCCAAAAAACCAATCTACTGAACTAGAGGCCCAATCAAGACAACTTGGAGCTTCTATTAGAAGATATCCAGGTAATCTTAATGGCTCTCCATAAACAAGTTCTGCTATGGATGTTTCTTACTGAGCTCTGTATCTATTTCGCATTGCCAGCAAAACTATGGGTAAATAATGTATCCAACAGGATCCTTCAGTGCAGCGTAATGCAGCCTTCAGCTCCCTGTGCAGTCTCTCAACCATCCCATTAGCTCTGGGATTATATGCACATGTGTGTCTTCTATCCCCATAGTATTCAATGATCTGATAAATAATTCAGAAATAAACTGACTACCACGATCAGTAGTTACCCTTACCGGTACACCATATCGCGACATCTAATTATGCAAGAAAATAAGTAAGACTTCTTGAGCTGTCATATCTTACAGGATTTCTACTTCAAATTGACGACTGAAATGATCAGCCATCGTAAGTTAATTCTTCTGACCAGATATTTTTGGGATTTTAACTTTATCAATATGTATATGCATGAAACGACCCGCTGGTATACCAATTGTTTTAACTTCGGTTTCAGTATGACTCCAAACTTTACAAGTTTGACAGCGGGCATAAGTCATTATCAAAGCTCATGTCTTTATACATCTTGGGCGATACATATCTAGCAGTGACCCTTCTGACAGTTGCCTTAATAGAAGGGTGATTAAATTCATATTGCTGTTGAATCACCTTATACCTTTATTTTAATGGCACATAGAGTCTGGGTCAGCTCCTGGAGATTTTACATAGTAAGTACTTATCTCCAATCTTCTTGTGTGTATACGCGGACTTCTTAGTCAACACAGCTCATAAAGGATAAACAAAGTGCGCTTCCATCAATTGCCGGACAAAATCATTAGAAGACACAACAGAGCATACGAGTATGTATTGGGTGTTGCGAACTTAGTAACAAATTAGTTCAGTTGTGACCAGAAGGATAAACCAAAGGCAGCATGAACGGAAATTATAATCTCATGCACATTCGTTTCGTGCTTACTGGCGACTCATCAGTAGAAGCCGGTATTGCGCCCTTTAACCACTATATATTTGGGTGAGGAATGCGGGATAATACGACGGTGCAATCTCCTACGAGTGACTCCGAACGAATCATATCTTCATCTGATACGTCAGGTTTACTGAAAGTACCTGCCACCACATTCTCTTTTCCTGAGATATGAGTAATGGTAAAATCAAATTCTGCTAGTCGGGTTATTTGTGAATTTACTCGCCGAGAATAATTAAGCCTATTCGTTTTCCCTAGGATACTTATCAACGGTTTATGTCCATCTAGGTAGTGCTCAAAATGCAGCACTACGGAATAAACCGCTAGTAACTCCAATACAAGCGTGTCATATGGCTTCTCACGATCTTGGAGTTTCCGACTATAGAATCCTATCGGCTTGAATATACCATTATCCCTCTGATGTAACACTGCTCCTATGGCTATATCGGAAGCATCTGCGACCAGCTCAAATGGCTTGGTCCAATCCACAGGTGCTAATGTAGTCATCATCATCATGTCCAGCAGTACAAATGTCAAAAGTGACTAATGTTTCACTGTCATATAACCATAAGGATGAAAAAAGTATATAAATGAAAACAGAAATAATATTTTAGACAAATTATTAGTGAGATTTACGATAGATAGACAGAGAGAGGCAGAGAGAAGAAATACCTAGCTTCTATGAGTAAATTTATCAGGATAACTCACAGAGATGGGGAAAACTAAACCTCTCCACAACACCATTATGGCCAAGTTAGCATACATGCAAGGCAACATCAGCAATACAGCTTCCAAGCGGATTTCGCTGTATCACGTTATAAACAAACTAAAACTTGCAGCTAAATTTGCCCTACAAAGAAAAGAAAGTAACGAAGATGATTCTACTAGACATCTGCCACAAGATCGCCACTGAGATTGATTCGATGCCATATCGTTAAGGGCTTCTAACCAAGAACTATGATGCGCACGAAGACCCCATCCTGGCAGACCAGTGGGTCCCATACTACCCAATTTGGATGTAAGTGACTTCAACTGTTTCTGTCATGTCAAAATCTGCCCACCTTGTTTCTTACGCCAATCTGGTGCTGGATGAGAGAACAGAGCTCTAATTGACAATCGAAATGAGGGCAAACGCAACATGTGACCGAGCCAACGAAGTTGATGGAGCCTTATTTGTTTTTCTAACGACGAGCTCTTATTGTCAGATCCAAACAATACGTCTACGGATGTCAACGTTAGTCATTTGTTGCTGGTAACCAACATGTGCTATACTTCTCAAACAACAATGATCGAATGCCTGTAAGTGTCTCAAATCATCAACTCTAAGAGGCCAAATTTCACTAGCATATAATAAGACTGCGCGTACACATACATTGCAAACACGACCTTTAGGGTAAAGTGATATATTTGCGTTTCTACATAAATGATGAAGGTTCGATAAAGCTACTCTAGCTTGGCTGAAATTAATAGACGAGGACTTCTTGGTCGTGCTCCGGTCACGCACTAAATGTCGAGATAACTACCCCAACATTCCAGCTAAAACTGGTATAAAACGGCGATAATAGCTAATCATCCCAAAAAATATACGCAATAACAGTAATGTACTGGGTTCTGGCACATCTTTAATTGCTTGGACCTTATATTTCAAGGGTTTGATTCCACCCTTGGAAATGGAGTGTCGAAGAAATTTTACAGGAGAGCAACCAATCCTGCTCTTTTCGGGCTTCACTACCAACCCTAAATATCCCAACTTAGACAAAACGACGTCCAAATGCTCTCGATGTTCCTCCTTAGATTGACTATATATAATGATTTCATCTATATACGCTCTAGCAAATGGATAATCTTGAAGAGCTTCCTCCGTCAGACGCTGGAATGTCTGACTTGCATTCTTCAAACCAAAAAAAAATACATGAGAATTCATGCGATCCTCTAGGAAATCGCACTGCGTTGAGCGGTATAGATTCTGCCACCATAGGTACTTGATAGTACGCTTTCTGCAGATCTAACGTAGTATAAACCTCATACCCCATTATATCCCTCAGCAAAGTACTTTGGTTCGGTAGAGGATACGAATCACCTTTCGTTACCGAGTTCATTAGACGATAACTATCACTAAACCTCCATTGACCTGGTTCAGGTTTCTGAACTATCACTATTGGAGAAACAAAATTGGAATTTGAACGCCTACAAATTCCTTCTTCCCAAAATCACTTAAATTCTTCATTTTCAACCTGCTGCTTATGTTATGCTAACAGTTGAGCCTTCGGAGAACCAGGTAGCGGTTCCACCAACTCGATTTGATGTTCTATGCCTGTCCTCCACCCTTAGGCTTAGCATTGAATGGTATAAACACGGCCAGGTGTTTCTCGATGTCATCCACCAAGTCATCGGCGACGACGGGTCTGGGTAGTCTCACTGACCTAACTACTGAGGTCCCAGTCTCAGCATAAGTCACTATCCCAGTGCCTTGTCCAATAGTCATAGATTTGGAATCTAAAGCGAGGTTAAAATGGATAAAAAATCAACCACAATGATGTTATCCTTTATATCAGCGACCAGAAAATTCCAATTTCTGCCCTAATGTCACTCACAATTCTTTAACTTCCTTAACCTCAATTGGACTTCAAGTGGCAGCCCATATGGGGCTATCAATTTCCACCACATCGGATCGAACTATGCTCACCTCTGCACCCGTGACTATTAATAAGCTTAACCCACTTAGTTCATCTGCTACAACGAACTTATTTTTGCCATAACCAGTAACCTCTTCGAGATTAACTTCCAGCCGCAATCTAACAGATTTACGGACTGAATTACTGCGCTTTTCTTCTATCGAAGCTTTCGAACCTAACTTTGATGATTTAAGGATGCCTCAAATGTACATACCTTGGAGCTTTGCATGCGCATCCCCCTACGGCTCCTACTAGTGGGGGTTCTACTAGTTTTCCGGCGGCTTACACCAGGCCACAGGACGAGTGCTTCCTTTCCATCGGGGACCACCCAACCTTGGAAATGTGCGTTCTTCGCTCTGACAATTTACAAACTCGGCATATTTACGATGCGAAATGCACCACTTGCACAGTCCTTGAACACCACGCGACTCGCCTCCCCGATGCTTGGAAGCTGAACTTTGATTTTGAGAATTCACCCTTCCTCTGTTGGAACTTTCTATCTTTGGTTTCATCCAACCCACATCCCGCCGGAGGATACTTAATTCATTCTCTATGGTCAGGAGTCTCTCTGAGAGATGTCTAAGTTGCTGTTCAAGGTGTGAATCTACTGTTACTGCATACATCTTAGGTTCCTCCTGGCGATACACTTTGTCCAACACTTTGAGCTTCTTTGTCCACTCAGGTTCCAATGTATCAGAAACATCCAAGGTGGCTTTTAATCTAGCAGGCAATTCCGCTTCAAATATATTGTTTATAATTTTCAGAAATATCAAGCCCGATGGATTTTGAAACAAGTCTGGCATAAAATTCAGATGGGAGTTGATTTACCATCTTTTCCTGACGTAATAAGTCAGTCATCCGTTCTATCCTCTCGGGTTGATATCGTCCATGAAGCTCATCAACAAGAAGTTCAAATGCATTTACAGGTTTGTTCTCCGTAACAAATTTTCTGAATCGAAATAGATTTCGTTTCACAGACTCAGATAAACACAAACAGGCCGAGGCACAAATTTCTGTAGGGTCGGTCATTATTTTTAATTTAGAATAAAATTTTGCATTTCGACCCATTCAGAATGGTTGTCTGGTCTGTACATGGTGAGATTAACATTGCTATCCATGGAATTGCGGCAAAGACGATCATCTAAATCACATCTTTCCGCATAGAGGATCATAACGCGGCTACCATCTTTTGTAGAAGCCCTTTGGTTACTACCATAAGAAAGCCTCTGAGATGCCGGGCTCAGATAATCCATATATACGGTATGATCATCTAATTTAGAACAACTAAATCCCTCAGAATTATTATTTAAACTACATTTCTCAAGTCCAGCTACAAATTGCTCTGTATCCTCAATATATTCTAAAATGATCATAATATTAAAATAAGATTTCTTGCATATATATATATATATATATATATATTATAATGGTGGGCTCACCGAAACGTTAGATACCACAGATGATAGAACGAAATTGTGGAGACCTTGAAAGCAAATATCCACGTCTATTACCCGAAGCAAATTTGAGATCCTTCCCAATAATGTGTATAAAAAACACTATTACGTGATGCTTCAATACTTTATTGACAAAGAGTATCAAGCCAGAACCAATGCAGCAAGGCGTACTACGGAACTCAAAATCTCTACCAGACCCTCTTCTAATAATTACCAAAGACAAGTCAAAAACTTCGACAATATGAACAAAAGAAACTTCCAAAAAATTACAATATTTTCTTAAACAATATTGTTTTACGAAACCAGCGATAACATCAAATGTCCAAAAAATAAAATTTGATTTATTTTTACAGGAGTAAATTGATTTCAAATAAATTAATGAACTTTCACAATGCCTACAATATCTTGAGCTAAATTTTCAGTGTCCTCAAATTTAAGATTAGCCTTCATGTTAATCACATTTAAATATATATTTGATTAATCTAGTAATAGGCGAAGGACGGTGTACTTCTTATGTAATACTACACCTGAGTAGATTATCTGTAAAGAGATTAGACTCGAAAAACAGAATTATAAATTTAACTGGTCCTCAGCGTTTTCTATATGCAAAAATATAAACGAAAATTCATTGAATGTTTATATTGTGAAGATCAAGCTTTGTAAAACCGAACTGAGAAATAAAATGTCAAATGAAGCTTGCCAGGGAAAATTATGCCTGAACAGTTACAGAATACAGAAACTCGAATTACGCACAATTCCAAATTATGTATACTGCAAAGTATTTAAACAAAGAATTTACTATAAATTAAGTGAATATTTTCTTTTTTAATAATATTTGTTTCAATCAGCCGCGGTGGTTTAAATTTTTTAATAATTTTTACTTTAATTTTGTCGGAGGAAACTTATTCATCTACACTTTATTGCTTGGCTTCTCGATTCTCGCATTAATAAATGTATTATAACATTCTTGTAAAATTATTAAGTAAAACAATGCTAGAAACCAGAGCCAATTCTGCTCTCACAAATAAGGACCGCACTTCAGAATGGAGATGCAAAAACTGAGAGCTAGTTCGAACGAACAATGCAAATACACGAACTGATTTAAACAAAGAATGATACAGAAATTTAAAAAATAATTTCCTCCATACAATATTTATATAAATATAGCGTTAAGTTATTTTTATATGTGAAGATATTGGCCTCTACAGTAAAGAAAGTTTATTTAACCTATTAATTAAAATTTCATTGTAGTACAAAAGCTCTTCTTACGTTGTTGAATGAGTGCTTCTTTACTGTCGGGGTCGTTTCCATCTGATTACAACATTTCCCAAGGATCGTTATATTTGGAATGCTCCAGAGATGCTGACATGCCAAGCTCATTAATTGAACCTCTCGAACTATATTCTTTTAGAACATTTGTCAAACTCTCAATATCTTCACATTTGAGACTGGCATCCATGTTAATACAGGATTAATTATTTTAAAATCGGAGAGTCAGATTAACATGCTTTGGTACCATAAACTACACTGCAATGAAACTAGAATCCCATTTAGTTTTAAAGCAACATTACAGTCAAAATTGCATGATTTCCACGTTGACAAGAAAATCCAAATTTCAATAGACAGTATATTTCTCTGTAATTTTATTTAAATCAAACCTTGAAGGAAGTTGGTACAGTTTTGGCTGCACTTGCTCCAACATAGCGCCGTTCGCCAGCATAAAGACGCACAAAGTGTTACCGAACATTAAAATGCAACAAAACTGGCTAGAACAAATTTAAACAAATATTTTTCTAAAATTATTAAAATACTTGATAACACAAAACTTATTTAAGATACCTATGATAATTCGAACGTTCAAATAAAGTTGTTCTTAAACTCTATCCTAGGAGTTCTCAACTCCTACAATGAAAACAAAGCTGTGTTATGTATATATGTGAGTAACAGTTACAGGAATTAATATAACGTTGATAATGATGCCGTGACTGCCACAGATTATATGCACATTTATTATTGGAGAGGTTTGGTTTCACCTGAAACGAGCACCTTTTGCTCGGTCCTAACTAATGTGTGTATGTATATTCCTTGAAACTAGTTGGATACAAATGCTCCATATTTGTCACCTAATTGTGTCAATACTTTCATAAAATGTTATCTGCTCCAGCTTCTATGACAGTTATAATTGTTGCTGCCATCTTTGGTGATTAAAGTAAGGTAATGAGCTAAATAGCCTATTTAGGAGATAATAAAATTAATCTTGTGTTTGGCAACATGTGAAATCTAGCCAGACTATTGAAAAATCAATATGCAAATCAAAAGTAGGGTTATGTATGTGTGTGTAACGATGATTATTACTTGTAAAAAGCAATGGAACTGGTACTGAGTGTGTAAAAATAAGTACGGTTGGTAACATTATAGAAGTACTTCGTGTAATTCAATAAATTTAGCTGTGACTAGGATAAAATCGAATAGAATATTATTTGTTGAAAAGTATTTTGATGTTGATTAACTCTGCAGGAATTCAATTAAGAAAATTTGAGGCAGCTAGATAAAAACTTTCCAACGGCAATGCTGAGTGACATAAGCAACATGGTTTCGAGATCGTGAATAAGCGAAGAGGATGAAAACGCTACCAATCACGACAAAGACAGCGAATAGTGAGGTTGGTAACTGTGCGTTCTTATGAAAATTCTTGAGAGAAGCTGAAATAAATGAAAGATCCGTTAGTATAAGAATTATAGATAACAATAGGACTGTTATTCGACGAAGGCGCTAGAAGCATTATTGCTGATGTTCAACAGGCGCTAGCCTAGCACTCAGACTGGAATCACACTTATCAATGATGTTACTTTATTAATTGCAGGTTTGATGACAGGAAGTATCCGTGTTAATGACAAAGTGAATTTCGGGTACGAAAGAAACAGATTACGCTTCCTATCAGTGTTATCTTTTAGGAATTTATTAAAGAAGTGCAGATAGACAGCATACTTAAACTTGTAGTGAGATTGGAAATTTATCTCCGTGAGTAGTGGGTTGAAAACGCACGTGACCTTGGAAAATGGTAGACATATAGTTAACATTTTGTGGATATTATTTGATTGCAATAAGGGTTTATAATTGCACGTGTCTTATGAGTGACGAGGACAAGAGAAATTGAGTAATGAATGAAAATTCGTAACCTTATGAACGAAGGAGATAACCATTATGTGACGAATGAAGTATAATGCTAGAAGATTGGCAAATAGGTGGCGCTCTGGGTAGTTCTGACCAAGAGGGAAGACAAGGTTAAAAAATTGAGATTTGATCTCCTATATGGCAAAGCAATCTAAGTTTGGGGAAAATTAAAAAATTAAGCGGTATATTATATGGGGGACAAGACATGTTTTGAAAAAAAGTAAGCCTCAAGATAAGGTTTTGTTATACGGGCAATTTGAAGAGATTTGCCGTGACTTAGTTAAGTTACAGAGAGAGATGAAGTGAGTTAGAAAATTTGCCTGATCGAGTCTTTCGTCTCAATGTTTAGGAAAATATTTGTAATTAGCGAAATTAAAATAGAATCGGAATCAAATTTCCAGACTGAGTTTTTGGCATATTTTGTCAAGGTGATCATGCGGCAAATATAGTATCTAAGAATTTGGAGATGCGGGGTAGCTCGAGTTGACCGAACTACTAAATCCCATGACCATATCATCGGCATATATAACCAGCTCGAATTTGTTAACCGCAACATGAATCTGGGCAACTGTTAAGCTAGAAAGCATAGGGTAAATTACTATGCCATGCGAACTTCGGAACATATCGGAGCTGATCTCGAATAACATACGATGAAACTGGTCTACTGAATGAATTTTCTTTTCTACGTTACACAATGCTTGATATATATAATGGGAATGGTGCTCATTTCAAGATCAAAATCTTGATTAAATTAAATGTATACCAAAAGTTCAAACATAAGAGCATAACAAATTATCTCTACGCGACTCTCTTTCTCTCTCTCTTGCTGTACACCATTCTAGATTTCATATCAATCGAGGAATCACTTAAATAAAAGTTCACAAAAATATTTATATAGTCCTAAATTCAAATAGGAATAACTAATTATGCAGTATATAATTCTTAAATCATAGATGTTCAAAAAAGACATAAATATTTCTGACTAGTTTACCGAGCGATCTAATCATTTAACGCACAGATTATCTATGTTTAATCGAAAGTCAAATAGAACAAATTATTAAATAGTGAGTTGTTTTCAAAAAACCAGTAAAATTTTCATAATTAGGATTAACCATTTATTCAGCTAGCTAGTCATTTATTTCTTTCTAGTTACATTACTACTCTGGGTATCTCCTTCATAAAAGGTGTCATTTGATCGGTTATTTCTCCTAGAGTAATCTACTGCAGCATCTTTCTTTTAAAGGTGACTATGAAAACTTATTTAGTTCTGTGCCACAGCTCTGAGCCCATCGGGCATACTTAAAACTTTAATGCGCTTGTCTTTAAACTTCTTCATTAGATCCATCAAGATCGTAATGTTGTAATTTCTGGTGCGTAAGTAGGAGAAAGTGTATTGTCGGAAGCATATTTTCCGTAAGTTAGTGCATTCGGCTCGAGTCATTTGTTCTAAGCGCTCCTGAATGTCGGGATTTACATTTTATATTTTCTGAGATTTGCTAAAGTAACATTTGGTGTAGCGTAAACAGTAACTGTGAATTTCCTGGACAATAACCGGCCAGCAAAGCCGCGATTGCAATTTTGTATTCGAGCACTTGACGCGTGCATCTCAGCGTTTCATGCCAAATCGCGATGAGTTATGTTCGTATTGTTTCCGAGACAATGCATGTGCCACATTCTTGTCTTTGCACATCAGTGACCTATTTTCAAGGATTAAAGCACTGTGCGGTGCGCACATTGTTTTTTAACTTTATGCATTGGTTTATGTCTGTATTAGCACGTGTATGAATGCTTATCTGTGCATTATTGTATGTGTGTATGTACATTACAATAATTTGAGTTTTATGTGTGATGTTGCTAAAAGTAAAGATAATTTTCCCATGTTGAGTTATAACTAAATATGAAAGGCTGTGAAATAACCAACTTTTTGTTCGTGTGTTAGAAAATACTTCATGGAATGGGAAACCGTACCACTTGATTGGAATGAGTCGACCATCATTCCCATCTTCAAAAAAGGCAAGCGTAATTCGTGCGATAACCATCGTGGTATAAGCTTGACTCCGGTCGTATCTAGGTAATTTGCTTCGATTATCCTACGTCGTCTTAGCGCTTCACGTGAATCACATACACGAGAGGAACAGGTCGGATTCCGCGCAGGACGAGGTTGTATAGATCATATTTTTACGTTAAGGTAAGTTCTTGAACAGAGACATTTATATCACCGTCCCACAATGGCCGTCTTTCTAGACTTCAAGGGTGCATTTGATTCGGTGGATCGCAATGCTTTATTCCATATCTTGTCGAAAAGCGGTGTGCCCACAAAATTTGTTAATATTATACGAGCTCTCTACACAAGTACTTCTGGTCGCGTTAAAATCTACAACGAATTAACGAATAACTTTACAACCAGCAGTGGTGTTCGTCAAGTTTATCGACTTTCCCCATTTTTTTTTAATTTTGTAATGGATGATATTATGAAGAACACTCTTCCACACATTCAGGATGTATGTGTTGAAGTTCTCCCGGGCGGTAAACTAGTCGATCTTGACTATGCAGATGATATCGTACTATTATTCGACAATCGAGCTGCTGCTCAAGCCACTATGAAAAGATTAGCAGATGTTGTTCCGTCTCTCGGTATGAAATTTGCACTCTAAATGAAAGATACTTTTACAGGATCACTCACCACTCACTCCAACGCTGCGACTGGAGAATGAATATATATACATAGTTGACAGGTTTACATATCTTGGGAGCTCTTTCCATAACTTAGGCAATATGTCCGACGATGTGAGAATATGAATCGCGAAAGATAGAGTAGCCTCCTCGAACCTTCGTCATTTATGGCGAAACGCGAATATTTCACTCTGCCTTAAAGTTCGTGTTTACAATGCATTTGTACGCACAATCTTACTATACAATAGTGAAACTTGGCCTCTTAGAGTTGATGATTTGAGACGCTTACAGGCATTCGATCATTGTTATTTGAGAAGTTACCAACAACGAATAACTAACGTTGACATCCGTAGACGTATTTTTGGGTCTGACAATAAGAGCTCGTCGTTAGAAAAACAAATAAGGCTCCATCAACTTCGTTGTCCCGGTAACGTTTTGCGTATGCCATCATTTCGATTGCCCAGTGGAGCTCTGTTCTCTCATCCAGCACCAGATTGGCGTAAGAAGCAAGGTGGACAGATTTTGACATGTCAGAAACAGTTGAAGTCACATCCAAATTGGGAAGTATAGGACCCACTGGTCTGCCAGGATGGGGTCCTCGTGCGCATCATAGTTATTGGTTAGAAACTCTTAGTGATAATGCATCGAATCCGGCTCAGTGGCGATCTTGTGGCGGATGTCTAGTAGAATCATCTTCGTTACTTTCTTTTCTTTGTAGGGCAAATTTAGCTACAAGTTTTAGTTTGTTTATAACGTGATACAGTGAAATCCGCTTGGAAGCTGTATAGCTGATGTTGCCTTTTCCGAATGCTAACTAGGCCGTATTGGTGTTTTGGAGAGGTTTATTTAATCAGACAGGCCTGTGTCAGTCCTAAAGACATTGCTAAATTCAACTTTGTTGGTACTAAAAGGATAAAAATATCACCTTTTAGAATACATTGTTGTTTACAGTCGATTATGCTGATGGTTGCTGTTTGCCAAGTACAAAAGAGAGAGAGAGTAAAGGGTAAGCTTGGCGATGCTACGTTCTTGTACACAATGAACTGCTCACTGCCACTGTTAGACCTCGCGATGTACTCTGGGAGATCCCTACTGTTTCTACCACATGGCTCCAGGCTATACTGAAGCCTACTCTTTGGAATACACAGTCCTGCAGTTTAGTGTGCAGCTGGAGTCAATTTGTATGGTTTCATTTTATACATTTTCAGTGCTCTTCTATAATGGTAACTGTATATCGTATGAAGATTCACTTTTCTCTGGGTCAATCTAGTCAAAACAAACTAGTAGAACTTGTCATTAGGAATGGACAAATCTGTAATACTGTTTATTGAAATGTCTAAGAATACTTTTGAAAATAAAGATCGCGAAGTGCATTTTTAAAGGAGTTGGTTTCTAATATAAGTAACCGGTTATATGAAAATGCATTCGTAAGACTGCTTCCGCTAATGCCACGTTATGAAATGCGTTTTGATGATCTAGTTATCCTTACTTTTTTCGGTAATGAAATATAGAAGCTGATAGTGTAAGGTATAGTTACATTTAAAGAAGCAGACCATGAGCATTAGAACCAGTAACTATACAATTGAATATTTCCTCGGTTGTGCTCATTGTGATTATTTATTATTTTCCTGTGATATATCAATCAAAATGTTAAAAAATCTCATTTAGATGACAGTATTTAATTGCAAAGATAGCTGTGATCTAGGTACTGGTGAAAGTACCAAATAAAATATGTGAATAGAGTGTTGTTAGTTATTTTGAAAATAATTATTAAAGTCCCAATCAAATCTGTACAATTTCCATCGCCCATTTGTCAATTTACGGATATACATACTAACAGCTCTTCTAGGTGAACTATGTCGGATTCAAATTCGGGTGCCGAGTCCTGGTGTTCAATTGATTTTGATGCTGAACTCGTCGAACATGACAAGAGTGCCGAGGTGGTCTGCCATGTTTGCGGAGTAAAAATTTGTGGCTCCTATTTGTGTTGTTTGTAAGTTAAAGCTAATAAATCAGTTCAGTGTACATTCCACTTATTTACTCCAATATTTCAGTCAAATGCGTTTTAGGATTGGTGTTTATTTCATGTACGCAAACATAATTTAAGTGATGTAGTGGAACGTAGACTATTAAATTTTTATGTGGTCATAAACGTTTCTTAATTGCAGCTTTCGCTTAGTTAAATAGGCATTGACTTATTGCGCAATTGGTGATGATTCTTATTTAAATCACGATAGCGACCCTAAAATCAGCTCCTATTTCCTAATGTTGTTGTTCAGTTATACAATATAATTTACTGTATTTTTTTTTACCTTACTGCACCTTTTGTGAAATGCGGTATGCATATATGCTTAATTAAATACTACAACCTATCTTTCAACAAGAGTACAATTTGTGCAATAAATCATTGCCTGCTTAATCTTTTTCTTTTTTTGAATAAGTTCCTATTTAAAGCAAACTAATTTGCAGTTTTAAATTGCATCGTATATTAATGTTGCATGTCATTTAATTGCGACTTATTTCTCGGCAGAAGAACTGCGTAGTTTGGCGCTCTCCCACACTTTCAATTATCAAATCTGCTGACTGTTTTTATTCAAAATATATTCTTTCACAAAATTTTGCAACCGAGGCTAATATTCGTCTCACCATTTCAAAATATTAAAATACGTTTTTATCAATATTGCGTGTTATAAACTAGAGCAATTGCGTATAGATCATGAGTCAAAATAAAGAGAAAACTATTAATTGATATTCTTTTTATTTATTTTTGTGAGATACAAAATAGCGGTAGAGGCAGGTTTTATAATCGATAATATGTAATAAAGCTTACTTTAACTTGGCAAATTGCTCTGAGAGAATAACTAGACGAAGACATTAATTCGAAAAAAGTTATTTATATAGGTTTAAAACAGTGCTACAAAAATCTGGTTGAAGCATGGTAATGCAGGATATTTTTACACTATGCATTTGATGATCAGTAACTGATTTCTGAACACGATCCCGATATTTACTTACTTCGTCATGCTTCGGATCTTGCACAACCTCTATACAACAACGAGGATCTCGCATCCGTTTCGCGACAAGACTTGTGGCAAATGAAGTGCAATATTGCCACTAATTGTGTTGGCTCGACAAAAATTATAACGGTATTTTGCAACATTTAGCTGTCTTTTAACAAGTAGTGGTGTTAATCGGATAAAATGCCGTTGGCTCGCAAATTGAATTTGAATCACATATTAAATGCTGCAAGTGAATCGCTGTACTACATACGATTTTGTTTGAGAAGCGTATATTCTTTTTCCAAAATTTTCAGTTTAATACTTCTTAAAACTTTGTCATAAGCTTCAATTAGTACATATCCATATGGAGAGTAAGCAAAACACATTTGTTATTTATCATCAATTATTTTAAGTTTATCGGGTTTATAGTAATGAATTATTATTTCTCATGAACTTGTAAACAGTACATGTCACAAACTGATATTTTGAAACAAATACACAGACTGGACATCATGATCTGTTATATTAAGAACTTTAATACATAATTTGATAATTTTGATTGGTCCTCTTTTGTCTACTTGTGATTTGACTGTGTGAGGTCTGTGCACATTAATTAGGAGGATGTTGATTGTTTCAAAACTTTGTTGCTTTTATTGTTGTTTGTCTGTTGAAAGGTTCTCTTTAATGTCCTGAATTTAGTTTTTCTAACAAACCAACTGCCTACCGTAATAGTTTCACTACATGCTGTTGGTATTGGTATAGATTTATTTTTCTGTTTATAGCATGCAATAATTTGCTTGTTTTCCTCTCGTTCATCATTGTTTTTTCCAGATATCATCAGTCTCGATTTAGTCATTCATTAGGCAGACATAAGCTGTAGGGTATTATATATCCGTATAGTTAACGGCTTGTTTCCAAGACCTGTCTTATTTAACTTTTTGGCATCGCTTATAAGAAGTGTTTTAGATGCATTGATGTTGACAATTTATTTTTCTGACCTAATGCGTAAATAATAATATTTTTCGGAGCATGTTCTTGCTTCTCTTGGCAAAGCCGCTGATTTTAGCATCAAATGTTTTACTTCTAGCTAAGGCTGTCTTGGTACTTCTTCGATGATATGATTATTTTGTGTCGATTAAGCGGCATCTCGTATCTGTTCAACTGTTTTATGTTAAAGTTTTGCACTTGTCTTATCTCCGAAGTTTCGTTAATTCACTTGGATATTATTTTAGATTTTATATTGTGAACTAAAACTCGTGCTTGCCTAATATCCTGCCTTTAAGATATTTTCAGAGTTAGCGGTTTTGTCGGTTGAAGCTGGTGAATGCTGGTTAGCCACTGTGACCAACGGCTTCCTTGGGTAGCCTATATTATGACTATTGCACTAAAAAGTAAATTTTTAAACTATGTTGTATTTGGCGGAAGAAGGCAATTTCGTTTGGCACATAATCCCATTACACTTCGTGTGCCAAAGTTGGCGCAGTGGAAAATTTACAACATTCAAGATAGGTGCTCCGATTCGAGCACTGGTCGCGGCAACTCTGGAAAGTACTTGATGAGTGTCCTCAAAGAACCCAACCAGTCTACTTCATGTTACTTCTGGCAATTATTAGATTATACTGAATATATATATATATATATATATATATATATATATATATATATATTTCGGGAATAATCGAATGGAAATTAATGTTTTTTAGTTTTATACATTCTAGGTTTTCATTTGATTAAGTGAATGAGAGCTGGAATGATTTTCAAATTTAATTCTTTTTCTTGCTGACGGTTTATTGCGAGTGGATTTGTTAGTGCGTGCGCGTATGCGTGTTTACGCGCGTAGGTGTCATTCTTATCGTATCACAAAATGCTGTTTGAGATCTCATTATTTTTGTTTTATTGGATTGAATTTTGGTCTGGCTTTCGTGTTGTTGGCTCTCTCGTGTACAATTGTTTTCCACAGTATGTTTTCTTTCGTATCGTATCTTTCCTAACTTTTATTATAACTTCCTGGTTACGGCACAGGGAAAGCTGATTACAGCGTTGTTTAGCCATTTTGTTGTGAACAATTTCTGTCACTGTTAAATTGGTGCCAATCCGATCGACTGTTTTTAAGTCGATCCAATTGGTGCTCGGGCTGGCCTGGATGCAAATTTGTGTGATTCGTGGCCAGTCGAGTAAAATATGATGTTGGTGAAATTTTGAAAGTTTTAGCAGGCTGCTTGTTTTTTGTAAAGAGCTTCGTATGTGTGAAATCATTTTCCGGACATTGATTTGTGTAGGACTATGAAGTTCGTTAAACTAGCTATGTAACACAATTGAAATTTTTGTTCCGAAATAGCAGACGTTACTGCCTGGACTGGGTCTTCTTAAATCAATTGCTGGGGCAAATGTTGGATTCTGCTTATTGATTACTTCTTCGTACATTTACTATATATGTTATCACACGCGCATAAAAAAAATTGTGGACTGCAGAATCTGGAGGGAATTCGCAATTGATCCTTGGAATCCAACCTCGTGATTCTCTGTGTGCCTAAGGTAATGTTAACATTTTGATCTATAGAAATTCGGCTTAGTGATTAAATTTTACCGTCTACCAATTATTGAGGCTGGTAGGGCGCTTCTAATTGGTAAGTTTGGGAGATAATTATTTTTTAATCCTCTATAGTACGAATCGGACGTGATCTGGTGTTGACGTCCATGAACCGCTTCGAGTATTTGTTCACTAGCAAGTTTCCTCAGACAGTCTAGCCCATCCTCGATCTATTTTTTAGAGCAGACATTCCATATTCGGTATGCTAGGCTAGTTAATAAGCTTCTTTAGTGAGATTTTGACTCACTACAGTTGTAGTGGATGTATTGTCCGGTGAAATCAGGTTTTCTATGTATTGCTAATGTCAAATAGGCATTTTCTTCTGGATTGAGTTGAATACCCAAGACGGGAATTGTGTTGGCTTTCTCTACCTTGAGAGCGAATTTAATGTATATATCAGCTTCATTGTTAAGTTCTATAAATTCGGCTGGGTCTGCTGCTTTTTGGATTAATACTAGTGAATAATCTGCCTTTCTGTTCTAAGTTATCCTCTAGTCAATTATGTTTTTCAGGTTCTTTTGTTCAAGATGGTGCATATATAAATCTGCCGGGGGAGATGCAATGCAGCTTACCATAGCTACACAAAAGTACTGGCGGAAATATTTATATTCAAATGTAAATTGAAATTTTTTTTGCATTCTGATATGAGTTTTTTAAAGGTATTTAATGTCTATTGAAACATCTTTAAACTAATTTTTAACCTGGTCACACTGGATAGCCGTTTTTTCAGTTGGATGTTCGGATGCAACGGCATGTGAGGCGATTTTGTTTTCTTTGGTATTTTTCTTTTCAGATCATCTGCTAGCTCGAAAGAATCCTTAATGGTCATTGTGCTTGTGAAATTTTGTAGTTTTTGTAGTATTAGTTTGCAGAGAAACTAAACTGGTTTATGTTGCGGTACGTTAATCAATTACATAATAGCCACATCGATCTGTTTCGATTTTTCAATTTCTTCCAAAAGTCATGATTTGTTTTCGGAAATATTCGTTGACGATAAAAAGTGTTTCTCCATCCTTTACAAAATAATATTTATTTTTGTTTCAATATCTGTTTGGTCATCTTTCTGTTTGTTGGCTGATTTGAATTTTGATCCATCATTTATGATTTCGTTCATGGGCACACTATAAGAATCGGCTTTGAGTATAACTATTCCTCATCCTTTGCCATGTGCTGCAAGTCATGTAATTTTGTCTGTTTGCAGTTTTCCATAGTTCGGCTTTGCGTTTCTTTGCAATGATTTTTCTCTCTTTGAAATTCTTTCTGCATCGTTCTAGTGCGCTGACTCTTGGCTTTCAGTCATTTTCCGTTAAATACTTCTGAGACGATGTCTAATGTTGAGTCGCTGTAGGCGCTTTTAATTCTTGGCTGCATGTCAATATTGTCGCGTTCGTTTAGACTTCTCCTGATGATGCAGAATTTTTCTCCCAAGGAGAGTATTTCATTATGCTTTTTTGACAAAATAGCCCTGAGTACTTGGTAATAAATGCATCAGGATTAATAGGCAACTTTGATTGACCGGGGAATTTGTCGAGATCACTTAGATGGTATTTTATTTTATATCAACTGTTATTCTCCTCAGAGTTTCAATCTTCATTGTAATGACATTGAATTCGCTCTCGTTCAAACTTTTAAGTTGACCCAATGATTGAATAATTCTCTGGGTGTCTTTTAGTTGTGATTGGCTGTTCTCAGTGGTATTAAGCAATAAGAGGCTTATACATTTATTGACTGGTTTTTGTTATTTGTTCCGCTCTGCTTAAGGTATCTGTTTGTCACCAAATCGGATTGCAGACACATTTGAATTACGAGTCAGGCTTCGTACGTCGCCTATCAGAAATAGTAAAAAATGTCAAAATTTTACTTCTTTTCTGTCGGAGGTCTGGCATTAGCACAGTTGTTATTCACTTACGTTTTGGCAGCGTTTCTACATGTTTGTGACAAAGTACGCCCTTTACATGTATCGCATTATGTTTATTGCAACCTGGAGGTTCCAATTTGTGGCCCCATTGTATCATAATGTTATTTAAGTGTCACTAAAATTTTTTAATAGATAAATTCACGTTTTTGCTTAGTATTATACCGCTAAAGTGTCTAATTAGCTAGCTGCCGTTGCTATGAACACAGGAAGGGTACAATGAACTGAAATTGTGTATTTAATCATTCATATCAGTACCCATACCTTGTTACTATACTGAATAATATAGACGAGTTTCTATAATAATGTCAAATCCCTGTTAATTGACATTGATTATATTTAAAGCTAATTGTTTTTCTTCTGTCACTCATGTGAACCTATTTATTAAACGCTTATTATGTTTCAAAACTCTACGATTGTTTGGTTTATTGATTTCATTAACGACTAAAGTTTGTCAAATTAAAGTTTTTCCATACTGGGTATAGCATAAATACACCATCTATGTTGCGACCAGCACTTGATTGTTCCCAATTCTTCAGCTCGTGAAAAATATTTCGTATATATCTGTGGGTATTCTTCATCTGTCCAAAGTTTATCACAAAACCTAGTAACAACTTAGTAAACTGAAAGTGAATACAATTTAGTAGTTCTTCTAATTCTGGTAGTCCACGTGCCAGATTAAGACTTTATTTTATGTTTTTTTGGTACGGAGAGCTAATATGTATTCAATTGCGTTTTAAGTATTGCGTAACTAATTACAAATTAGCTCATTTAAGACCATAAATTTATTCCACAATCGGCACCAATGATATGTACACTCTCATGTAAACATGCGTTTCGTGTTTACTTGCGATTCACCAGTTGTAATCAGTAATATGCTAAATACCTTCCGTATATTTGGTAAAAATGCTGTACTGTTGGACGGTAAAATCTTCTATACGAATGTGCATTAAAGCAGTAATGGAGTTATTTTCCTATCAACACTCTAGCAATGCGACTTAAAAGCCAACTCACAGTATAAAATATATACCGAGCCTTGCAAGTGATACAAATACAATTTTTTTAGTGATAGGCTAAAGTTCCACAAATACTTGTTGCTCCAGAAAATCCATAACCTACGGCTTCAATCAACATCAATTATCACGTCATGGTATTCATGACAGCATTCAATTGGATGTATAATGGTTATATTGTCATTGTTGCAGAGAACCTTTATTTGTATACCGTTGTATTAGGTATTCCGTACCTAGTAACAAATTAGTTCAAATGAGGCGAGAAGGATAAACGACAGTTACCATGAGCGAAAGGTATAATCTCATGCACGCATGCGTTTCGTTCTTACTGGTGACTCATCAGTTGAAGCTGCTACTACGCCCTATACCAATCATTTATTTGGTCAAGTAATGTGTGGTGTTTAGATGGTACAATCCCCTATACGAATGTGTATTCAAACAGTAATGGAGTAAACTTCATAGAAAGCCTTCGATAATGCGACTTCAAAACCAACTGATTATACATGATACATACCGAGCCTTTACAACGATTGTTTTTGCGTATTGCTATCATCAGATTAAACATAGTAACGATTGCCTTTCGTGGTTAGTCCATTTACATCAGCAGGTCAGCAATTATCAAACCGATCCTCATTTCCAAGTAAATGCCGTGTGAGTCCTCCTGATGGCTGGGTGCTGGCAGAACTCGTCACTTCAAAGGCTTCAACATCTTTAATACTAACCACTGAAAATGTTGGATTATCAACTATTGCTGACTGTTTGATTATGCTTCGATACCTCATTTCCGGTATCATCATCAGATCTGTACTAACAACCAATAGGCTGATTACAAAAAACACAGATTCAGGTCTGAAAGTGTTACGAATTCAATTGTTTTCGAGATAGGTTTAAATTCCCAAAAATTGAGATATAAAATCGATTCTGAATACCTATGACACAAAAAATACATACACTCGAGCCTCAAGCAACAGTCATCACATTTTGTCTTATCGTTCTAAATTCCTTGACAAAATATATAGTCGGTATAGTGCATAGTACTGGCTCCTACTGATGAGTCATCAGTAAGCACGAAACAAACGCACGAGATATCTTTCGTTCATGCGGACTTTGATATATCAATCTGGTCATATTTTAACTAAATTACTTGGTACTCAATATCTTATACTCAATTAAAACTGGATTCGTTTTATTTAAAAATTGTACACTTATTGCGTAATAAATGAATGCTAAATGGAATAATTTATATTAATGTTGCGAAATATATCAAAAATTATTATCTTCATTACATATAAATTGGGCAGCCGAAGTTTCAGTCAAGTATAATGCGTGTGTAATAAACGATTCTCATTCTTTCAGAATTGAATTGTCATCGTGTTTCAATCTTCGTCACTCAATATTTCGTCTTTTTATGCTGATAAGTAAAGAGGATCTAAAGACAACAACACTGGTTTAAGTCTGGATTAATGTTTACTTCAAGTCAGAAAACCTTTTTCAATTAGTTGTCACGACCCGTGAAATTATTCGTTGCTGAACTTTCGCGATTTTCCAGGTTCATTTATTTTCGAGAAAATTCTATCTTTCTTTTTTTCTTTAGATCGACATGTACCAACTTCGAAAATTGCAACAGCAATTGTTTTTCCTGTTTTTTAGATTTTAAGGATAGTACTTTTGATTTTGAAGCAGTAAGGCTATTCTTCTTTAAAAAAAATATCTAAGAAAATTATATAAATGACCGTGCTTGAAAGTGAAGGTAATAATAAATAGACGATAACTATTATTCTCTACCAAACGGTAAATTTTTGGTGTTTATTTGTTGTTTTACGGTATTTCTGTGAATTTACCTCCCTCAATTGACAAAAACTGAAACAATGTTCACCTCAACTTAACTCTATCATTTTTAGCCGTAGAAGCTGTATATTAATGAAAGATGGATAAATACTCGCCGAAACTTTGAACAATTAACGATTAAATATCACAATTCGCCACGTGTAAAAAGGTAGGCATTGATGCACTAGTAGCTGTTGTTCGCCAAAACGATTTAAATACATGCTCAGCTCAAATTCTTCATTGTATTTAAGGAAATTTCCTGATACGATCCTCGATGGGGTTTCCAATCGTAACGCCCACGCGAGTTGTTGTGAGACGTTACACCACCAATGCCTGGCTTAGCAGTAAGATTAGTGGGTCCTCAAAATGTCCGTTCGAAAGTTAGCCGGAAACAGGTGTGAATCAAGTAAGTGCCAGAGGAAAGGTAGCAGTCTTAAAGTCTTGACAGCCTTGCTGTCTTCTCCGTGTTGGAGGTGGTTGGTGGAAACATTACCAAGTGGCCTTCGTTGCACAGATTGCTGACTATTAGGCGGGCAAGAAATGCAGGTTGTGGTGATCGCTATATTGAGGGCCACAATGATTCCTGCTGATGGAATGCCCGGCAGAATCAAGAGTCTGACAAATTGAAACGTCCGCTTAATAGATTGAGTGATCACGTTTGAAGATTTTTCCTGGTCAGCGTAAGAAAAAGAGAAAATATGAGCCAGAAAAAATTGCGTGAGAGCATTTGGCGTGTATCTTGGCTTACATATTGTTTCAATATATGTAATTGCATGCTCAGGCATTAACTGTTATTGCATTTAAAGAAAGAATTTGGTGTTTTTTTATTTTTTTCTACAAATTTTCAAATTAAAATGCAAGCCTGCTAATTGTTTGTAGAGCAGTGATACATGACTAATCGAAAATTAATGAGTTTTTTACGTGTTCTTAATTGAATACCTTAGTATATTTTAGTTTAGTCACTCATTATAATCAAATGACACAGTTGTGTGTGGTAATATTTTATTTTTGCGTTCTTAGAAGAAATACATAAAGTGGCACTGTTCACAGCGATACGTTTTTTTATTTGCTGTGAGACGTTATCATATTTTTAATGCTAAATTTAGCATATTCAACTTTTTTAAATGTTAACTATTGTATAGCTGTGATAAATTGCTTTCATTTATTTCCTGAATCAAAACCAACGAAAAATCGCTGAACTCAGAGACTGCCTGGGCTACTCAATTTGTCTCACATGCGAAAATCGCCTGACATCAGTCTCCAGTCGACACAAACCCAACACTCATATGATGGTTAAAGTTGCAGAACAGGCATGTAGCAGTCAGCTCAAATTCTTGAATAAGGTAGTTTGAGGACGTAATTTCTACTTGTCGTATTTATGTCGCACGAAACCTTGTTAATAAAAAAAATTTGTCCATACCGCGAAATTCGTAATTATAAATCTTTTTTAGAAAGTAGTATGTGATATTTTTAAGACCTGACCGAGGCCGTAGAAATGTACAGACTGACAATCGGTTGGTCAAAGCCAGTTATACGGGCAACATTACAGTGAACTTTGTGATACACTTCGATTTATTGTATTGGCCAAATGGGCTCCGCTTTGACTCCGATTATGACCGATATGTGTATGCACATTTTGAAATGACGGAATTCTGAGCTTTTGAGTGGAGTGAGACTATGCAATCGTTATGGTGGTGACATATTTTTGGTTTGCGAAAGCCGTCTACACATGGAAAAGCTGATAGGTAAATTCAATAAATAGAATTAGAGTGTTCGATTTACAATTGAAAGTGAGGAGGACAACTGGCATATCTTGGTGTCGCACTCAAACGTAGAACTGATAGCACACTGGGCCGATCAATCTTCTACTAGAAAACGTGGGCACCACAATTCATATGTTGCAACAGTTACTGCATTGCGTATCTATTCGCTTGGCTGCAGGCAGATTTCGTTAAATGATGTTAATAATCTTCTTATCTTTAGCGGTTACCCGCTAAAAATCTGTTTTAGGCAAATTAAGTAGAAGTTTAAATTCATATATTGACGTGATTTGTGCAAGATAAGATTGTAGGTGCATGTGCATATATTGCCAAATATATCATGTCATGTTTAAAATACGACTCAGAAACAATGCTTTTTATAATTACCTGGTCTGTGTTGTGGCTAATATAGGATTTCTTCGGGTCAATTTAATGAAGATATTTCGGATACCGGTAGTTGTATCCGATTTAGTGGCTACTGCTGTAAATAGTGCTTTGGGATTTTCTAGTATCATGATGGATTGTTTCTTTTTACTTCTTCTAATTGGACATTCTGCATTGATATCTCTTCTGGTGAATATTCTTTACAAATGAAGGTTACATGTAGACCAAATTTACAAGTTCTAAGTTTGTGTCATTTTTTGCCATGCTACTACGCACTCTCTGCACTGAAGATGAATTATAACCTGGTAGAATTTTACATCATAATAAAAATGGAAACGAAGCTGCTATGGCTTGTCCTCCAGCAGTTAAGCGGAAAGGATGCGATCTTATCGTCACATAGTTAGAGCAGATTTAATAAGCATGAATATTTATAGAGCGAAAACTAAACAGAATTTGATGTGAACTCAGAAATTTCTTTTAAATAGAGTTTGCGTGCAGGATTTAAATTTTGTACTTTTATCTTTTGATTTATGTATTATAATTACTTACGAACTATAAACATAACATGAAAACCTACTTATCTTGATTAATTTTTTAAGGAATTTTCAAGGTAAAGGTATTTATGTGATTTTTATAGAGCAAACTGAAGTTAATTTGAGTATGCAAGTAAAAACAGGCCAGTGTGTTTAAAAGTGAAATATTTTGACAACTTGAAAACACTCTACAAGTCTAAGCGAAGTACGTCGTCTTATAGGTTCTTTTCGCTTGGATACACCAGACTGCAGCTTCTCATCAATGAAGCTTCGTAAACCGATAGATTTTTATGATATTTGCCTAATGCCGTACTTTTAATTAGCGAGTTTTAATATGGCCCTACTTCAACTGTATTCTGTCTCGTGAATACCTGGTGGGGTATTCAAACGTTTGTCGTCAGATGTAAATTCAGTCTTTTTTATATAAGTTATGTGCTATGTAGAGCCAACTTCTATGCGCGTATAAAGTTTGGATGCCTACATAGTAGTATTAAATACCTGGCTGATTTGCAACAGGAATCTTTAGTCAGAATGTTGGGTAATTTAAAAATTGATACATATTTAGTTTCAGAGCTAAACTTCTAGATTCTACGAGTCTTAAATAAGTGTGTGAATCTTCCTTATAAGCGCGTGATTAGCTTCGATTTACCGGTTTATCACAAGCCTAGCAATGAAGGATTGGTATTGTTCTTCGGTCTTGAGCCAAAGCAACTAACTGAATGGACCACCGCAGCCAGCCGATTTGTGCAGCACATTTGTAGGCGTCAGTAAAACGAATCAGCATAACTTTATGTTGTATCTGCATATACTCCAAACAGAAGCGGCGTTGACGACATGTAGTACGCTATATACTCCGACGTAAGTCCCCCATTAAGAAACGTGAGCAGTCCATGCATAGTCGTGCTTAGGAATGAAATACACACTCAAGTTAGTCATATATTGAATAGAATGTCGTTTGGGTGGCAGATGCACGATAAGCTCATTTTGCGCAAAGATCATGAACGTGCCTTCGATACCTGCCCAGTAAGCGGGATACTTGAGGAGCGTGAACTTCGGGCGAAGTGCAAATTGTTGCGCAGAACGACGTGATTACGTCTGATGAGTTTGTAGGTATTTTCAAAAACAGGTGCCCATTTATATATCGTTTGTTGCGGAGACCTAATATATATATATATATATATATATATATATATATATATATATAGAGAGAGAGAGAGAGAGAGAGAGAGAGTTAATTTCGATCCCAAATATTATTTATCAATATATGTACGTAAGTTGTCGATCAACTAACAATTAGTGCTGAAGAATATTGTGTTATAAGCGCCTGTGTTGAATCGAATGGTGATTACGCGTCGGCAACTACACAATACATGTGCATCAGACATTGCTTCTAAGATGCTTGCGAAGTGACAGAATGGACAATTAAGAAACTTATGAAGCGCTATAAATAAAGAAATTACAGCCTTATTTATGGAAGCTACCATTATTTCGCTATCGCCTTGTTTCACTTATACGTTTGTTTTGCTCTTATCAAGCATATAGATAGCTTCATTTGTAGATATTTTAGAAAGAAATGTTTGTTGTCTCGGAAAAAAAAATTCTATTTGTCTTTGTACATGGAAACGGTGCCATATCCATATGAATTATTAAGTTCTATCATATTTATATAGCTGTTGGCGATATCACATATTTATGCCATGTTTCGAACCTAGAACAAACGCTAATCCTAGTTATTCAATTGAAAATTTAACAAATATAATGTCAAATGCACATATAGACGCGTTTTAAAGTTTTATTGCCATTATCGGGGCGTGACGCCAAATTGACTAACGTGGTTGACATCGTACTATATATAAATATATTATCTATAATGTCCATTGCCTTCGATTATTAAATAATACATTTTTATTCGGAAAAAAATGATTATAAAGTGTCTGTTTATCGTTGATAATTATTTCAAAAATACACAGTACCATTTTCCATTTCTTCTTCTACTTGCATAAATCCGGCTACAGTTTGGTTATCCATAAAGATTCGTATTTTGCTTATTCCGTACTGTTGTAGATTTCGTAGTTGTCTTAAATGCTATGTCTAGAAAAAATACGCGCGAGTTTTCAATGATGTGTTGCACAATTACAGACTTGTATTTACCATTTGATTTTAAACAAGGATTTAAGTTGCAATTTTCTCTCATTCGCGTAGTTAACTGTTTGGTTGTTCGGCATTTCGTAAGCTGATTGGTAAAAAATATATCGACATTAACGGTTGTTTCTCTTTGATTGCTGGTAAAGGCAAGTGCGTTACCTCAAATAACTCTCGTTGTTCATCTGCATTAATTGTGTGCTATGCGGGAAACTGCATTCTCCTGAAATAGGATTTTCAGGTAATCTGCTTTCTTTTCAAGTACGAAATACGTTTTTCTGTTGATTTTCCCTTTTGCACATGGAACGGGTACTATGAACATATATATATATATATATATATATATATATATATATATATATATATATATCCACCTTAAACCCATAAGTAATTGAACAACTATTTTGCGGCCAGTTATTCGATTTCGGAACTTCTGGAAAGAACTATGTCCTTTAATTTGTGTTTAAATCAGGCGTGGTGCCAAAAAGATACTTTAAGCAATGCAGAAGTGAGGACCAGAAACCGATCAATAAACCATTAAGCCACCTATTGCTTAATGTCATCGCGGACAAACTATCGAAACTGCAAAACTGAGAGAATTATCTAATCACGTGGACGTTAGCTTGCAATTTTCAACGTGAGCGAATTTAACGCCTTAACGATGATGCTGGGATACGTTATTGAGAGTAAAAGCTGACACCCGGACAAATTCGCTGCTCAATCGAAATTTCCAATCAATCCTGATGCATTTATTCGCAGGCTATCTTGCCAAAAAGTGAAAAAGGATTACTATCCTCAGTAGGAAAATTCTGCATCATTAAAATAAATCTAAGCGAACGCGACATCCAGGCTGTAACTGAAATTTTGTACAACGACTTGTCAATAGGCATCGTTCCAGAAAAATTCAATGGACAAGGACTGAAAGCCGAAATATCGCACTAGAGCAATACAGAATGTCGATAAATATCGACAAATTAAGAAGATTAACATCATAAAAAACTTTACGACTTAACACGCCCGAAAAAGAATCAAGAAATTTTATACTAAAAGCCGATGCTTATATTGTGTTCATGAATGAGATCATATGTTATTGATCAAAATTAAAGTCAGACAAAAAACATAAAGATGGTTTAACAAATATTGAACCAGGAATAAAAATTATTCTGACAAGATGGAGAAACACAATCTATCTTGATTGATTGATTCAGAAAACAGATTTGGACTATTATGCTCTGATGATGACTATGAAAGTAATAAATGCATCGATGTGTTTGATTGTCGGTGGTTTTGCTATGTTTAACCGGTTAGACGTATGTATTAGGTGTTGCGAACCTAGTACCGAATTAGTTAAGTTGTGACCAGAAGGATAAACCAAAGGCAGCATGAACGGAAAGTATAATATCATTCACATTCATTTCGTTCATGCTGCCTTTGGTTTATCCTTCTAGTCACAACTGAACTAATTTGTTACTAGGTTGGCAACACCTAATGCATACTTGCATATATATTAGGTCTCCGCAACAAACAGTATTTAACTGTTATAACTGGTTAGAAACCAGAATTGGTGTCTATCTCAAGTCAGAGAACTGGATTTAAACGATTTTTGTTAATTTTTGATGCTATTCAACATATTTGGCATGGTTTGTGATATTGTGTTGGTTTCTACTGTCCATGCGAACTAGTAACTCTATTCACATTGACTATATAAATTCATCCTGGTTCTATTTAAAATAACGTATTACTAGATTCGCCATGCCTAACACGTATACACACATGTCAATTCATTACAAAATTCAATATATTGAAATAAACATTTTGGCGTTGACTATACATATGACCTTGGAAGTACGTAATATTTTTAATTATAGCTTGCCTATTTCTAAGCAGTTTTTTAGCGCTCTTTTCATCAGTTTTGTAGAGGACAAGCAGTTGATTTTATCTTTAAAGTTATTTCAAAAGTAACTTTTTTTAGTTATTTTCTGTTTACAGATTGTGAATGATTACAACACATTCCAAGGCTATGATGAAGTCGACTTATCTAGTGGTATGTACAGAATTTGTGTGCTTTTATGTTCAGAAAAATATGTATTTTGTTGTCTATAATGATAACCCTTTTGTG
Source organism: Eudiplozoon nipponicum (assembly GCA_029291075.1). NCBI lineage: Eukaryota > Metazoa > Platyhelminthes > Monogenea > Mazocraeidea > Diplozoidae > Eudiplozoon > Eudiplozoon nipponicum. The sequence goes on from JAQBSW010001575.1 coordinate 34,321, forward strand.
TCAACTTTCAACATTTCATTAAAGTTAATTCAATAACTACAAAGGCAAGTTTTATCTAGTGCTCTCGACTATGACGGACGATGTAAACCGCATTGTAGGGCCGCTGTTTGTACTTACTGAGTATGCATCGGTATAAACCGGTATCTCGCGATAAACTTTTCATTGAATTATTGAATTATTCTGGTACAAAATGCCGACGCATCAACTTTAACCAATTTTATAGTGAGTTGGGAGTACAGTAATTACACTTACTGATGCGTAACCAGTAACCACGAAACACACGCGTCAGTTAGATTACATCATTTGTCTCTATCGATTTTCTTGTTGTCATATAAAAACTGATTTTTTTCTAAGCTGGCTGTGCCTAATATAAATATCTGCGCATATGAGTTCTTTGCAACCAAGACTATATAAGTATCACCAAACGGATTTGCTTGTAAATTGTTCCATTCTAATATTTTTGTGGTTTGGGCAGTCTCAGGTAAGTGGATTCCAGTATTCATGTTTTTATTTAAAAAAGTGTTTAATACTCTTTTTGTGTGATTTTATTTGAATTACTTTTGCGCTTATGCATTTTGTAAAACAAATTATATATTTTAACAAAAAAAAATAATTGCGCGATTGGTGGTAACAATTCTTTAAATCAAGTTTGCGAGCTTGAAGTAAACACCAATCCCATTGTATTTAACCAGTCGTTCAACAGCATGACAAAACTACCGCCAGTCGCAGCACACTGACGCGTTTCGACCTTCCATGATCATCATCAGAGTACGACGTCAAACTGCCTAATTTTGCTTTGCATATATTTGCAATGCGGTTTGATCCTCGTTAGTCAGTTTGATGTCGTACTCTGATGATAATCATGGAAGGTCGAAAGGTGTCAGTGCGTTGCGACTGGCGGTAGTTTTGTCATGTTGTTCGACGACTGGTTAAATACAATGTGATTGGTGTTTACTTCAAGCCCGCAAACTTGATTTTAAAAAAATATATGTATTTGTTTTACTAGAATCAAGCTTGCGGTCTTGATATAAACACCTGACCTGTTAAGTACATAAATTTGTCAGAATAAACTAAGAATTGTATAGTGTAGAATAGGTTATTAATCCAGTAGACCGGTTTTGTCCTTATTGGTCACTCATCACGTACTGACCAGAATTTGCCGCGGTTTCAGATCTTTTCTACACTAGACAATTCTTAGTTTATAATGGCATGAACGGAAAGTATAATCTCATGCACATTCGTTTCGTGCTTACTGGCGACTCATCAGTAGGAGCCGGTATTACTCCCTTTAACCACTATATATTTGGTAGAAGAATGTGGAATAATAGGACGGTACAATCTCCTAGACGAATGTGTAAACCTGCAATAGTGAAGCTAACATCATATAAAGTCTACGACAATGCGACTTCAACGCTAACTCACACCATATAATATATATACCGAGTCTGTAAAGGATACTAACACTATGGCTATTGTGTTAGTAACCGATACACATTCGTCTAAGAGATTGTACCGTCCTCTTATCCCACATTCTTTACCAAAGTATATAGTGGTTAAAGGGCGTAATACCGGCTCCTACTGATGAGTCGCCAGTAAGCACGAAACGAATGTGCATGAGATTATACTTTCCGTTCATGCTGCCTTTGGTTTTTCCTTCTGGTCACAACTGAACTAATTTGTTACTAGGTTCGCAACACCGAATACATACTTGCATATATATTAGTTCTTCACAAAGAACATTATTTAAATGTGAATGACTGTTATAAAATCATGTGCTATAATAATAAAAATGTCTCCTTTTATTTGTTGACAGAAGCAAGAAAATATTTCAACGATGAACTTGAACAACTGCGGGTAAGTTAGCTTTCTTTTGTCAATTTATAAAAAGTTACTCGTTTTAAAGCGGTACTGTCGCGTAACATGATATTACATAGCATATTTAAAGGCAACATAATATGATAGGGCTTGCCACCCAATAATAGAATCGCATAATGTAACATAAATAGACGTGATTACGATCCGAAATCAATGATTGCTTAACTGAATGACTTATATAAAACAAAGCAGACAGATTTAAGTTTGGTAATAGATTTTCCACATTTGTAGAGTTTAGATCGTCTTATCTGAATACCATTTGATTGGTTCTGTCAAGATAACCTGTTTTTGCTTAAAACGGAATCTTTATCGATGTGACTTATGACTAGTCACAAGTTAATTTTCTGTGATGTTATTACGGAGCGCAATATAAATAAAGTTCTGCTATTGTTCTCTTATTTCTAAAAAAAAATACTTAGTAGTATTCCTTTTGCAACTCGTGATGAAGATCGTTATAATGAAGAAAAAACGTTTCGATTAATTCATGCCTTAAATGATAGAAATTTACAGTTTAACGATCGGCAAGATGTAGTTGTATCGACAGCATAGAATGGGTGTTGTCAGTATTAAAACGACAAAATTGTTCTGATGCTGAAATTGGTTTTATCGATGGCTATGAATACGGATAGTGATTATATGCATGTTCTTCTGGGAGAACGGCGACTGAAGTAGTATATTATCAGAATTTTCTTTATAGTATACAAAACTGACCAAAATTCGTCCTATTAAGAGTCTTGGTCCTTTTCGAACAAAGAGTTTCACGATCTTCAGTTGCTTTTTACGCTTATATATTTATCACCATCTATGTATGTCTATAAACACGAAATCGATGCTAAGGCTTGCCCCCTGCTGAAATCCCGTCCATGGCAATTTTGGTTTTTGTAAATACCGTTTTGATCACATAAGTCATGATACAGTTTATCGACCTTTCACGCATCAAATCTTGTCATTTTTGTAAATTTTCAGAAATCGTGGATCGAAACGTGGCCGTTTAAATTTTGTGTGTAGACTTATTAAAACATTGCGCAATTTATCAAGAGTAAATTTCACTGAGGGCGAAACATGGACTCGTTTCACGTTTCTGTCTACAAATATTTAATTTGCTAACCAAGACAATCTATTGAATGTTAGATGATCATAGAACTTATATTTTAAAATTGTAGTTTGAAAGACATTCCACCTACTAGATAGCGGGTTTGTCCCTAATGATGAACTCGTAGGTACTACTAAAGTACCTACCAAATTCCCAAGAAACTCCATGAAATGTGGAGCCGGCTTATCCTCCAAAAGGAGTCAGCCGCAGTAAAGTAAAGTAAAGTAAGTACTACTAAAGTAAGCGATGTAACCTGCTGCCCCAAACGAAGCCTGAGTGTTGTAGATGATTTTTTTTCTAATAATGGCTAATTAAAGAGAGGATTTTATAAACACCAAACAGTTATAAAATTAGCTAAGCCAGCAAAATACTTATTTTTAGCTAATGGCTACTCGTTTATATGCTTATAAAGCCATCTGGACAGGCAAAGACTCTAATAAGTGAAGTACCGCATTTGCAGGCCTACAGCCTGGAAATTTCTGCATTTATTGCAGACAAAACTAGCCATTGAGGCAGGATAAACTGTTTTATTAGATATTTTCACGTTATTAATCGAATAGCTTTCAGCCTTGTTGCATTTGTCGTATTTGACTTAGCTACAAGTTAGTATATTGAGAATCTCTAAGTTAGGTAGTATTCAGGCCATACAGGTTCCCTTGGCATTGGCGCAAGTATTACGCGTTTTGTGGTTAGTCAATTTTTACTTGATCGAGTAGCGTGAAACTAATTTAATGTTGGATCACGTAGAAGTTGGCTAATTTAGGCCGTACAATTGTTAGTTACATAAACAGACAGGGAATGCAGTGGATACCTGCTAATTCATGTTTTCTATTTGAAAGATGTATGTCGTATTATTGTGTCCACCTATATTGGTTGGGTTGTTTATGCGGATTCCATCCGAATTTTTTATTAATGTATCATCCTGTCGTGGCTTAATTATACCTAATTCTGCAGCCAAATTGTTCATTTGTGCAGTCAGTCCTTTAATCAACGTTTCTAACCCATCAGAAGCCATTTGCAAATTTCACACACATGCTTTATTTTTAAATAAGCATATATAGCATTTTGCTCGTATAAAAAGCGTCGAATTACTAAAACAAATTTACAAATATTAATTCTTTTATGTTCACTTCAGCTCGAAGTCTGCTTCCATCATTGTGCTGACTGCTTCATCCTAATACGGGCGCTTCGGCGAGTACTTTCTGTTGAATTAATGCCAACCCTATGTAGGACCCTCGGTGCGTTCTTAGTCTCAAAGGTGGTTATTGCTACACGTATAACTTTCATGAATTCAGGACATTTTTCTGATGTTCACAATGCTAATTAGAATTAGCATCTGTATGATTTTTCTGTTTTCTGAAATCACCGATTGTTTAATGCAGGTGAGCAAAAAAAGCTACACGATATTAAGACTCACATCCCACCCGCGCAATCAATTATTGTTAAATCCCTATATCTCGTCAGTTTACGAAGGATTCAGCAGTCTAAAGGCCTATTTCGCAACTATAGCTAACATCTTTAATGCATTTTGTGTAATTAAAAAATGTAATAAGTGAAAATTTCTTTACATTTTAGATTGCAACTGAAGACACAACTGGCAAAAATATAAATAAAAGCCTGTAAGTTTTTTGATTCTTCGCCAAGTGTGATTTTAAGAAATACAATAAAAATTCGTTTAGAATATTTGAAAATAACAAAAACAGGTCTGCGAATTCAACTTTCTGGTAAGAAATGACTTTCAAACACTTCCATTACCTTTGTATTCGTCTGATTGCATGTAATTCATGCCTCAACAAATAATTTCATTTGTGTATTCCAATTGGATAATAAAATACGCTGTTCAGTTATATTGCCTATTCGTTCGCTTGTTCGTAAATAATTGATTTCATGCGGGCTATTTTATTCGTTAAGGTTGTTTCATTTCTTTAGTCATTATGAAATTACAAGTTCTTATTTTGATCAAACACATGTTAGAGTCAATATAACGGTCATTGGTTGCGCGGATAGTGATAAAAATGATTTAAATTAAGGTTGCGATCTTAAAATAACCATCAATCCCATTATACGCATACATTTGTCGGTATAAATTAAGCGTTTAATGTAGAAAGGACAATTCATCCAGTAGACCGATTTCGTCCTTATTGGGAACTCATCACGTACTGGCTAGAATTTGCCGCGGACAGGGATCAAACCTGGATGAATTTCCTCTTTTACATTATACAATGCCTGGTTCATACTGACTTGTTAGAGTCTTGCTTTTCAATTCAATTTCACTGGGATTAGTAACTTAATTATGCCTTCAAAATAATCATTTGAGATAGAAAATATTTAATTTTTTAAATGCTGATGCTCGTAAAATTCATTTCTAAGTTTTTTATCTTTCTTACATTCAAGAAGAAAATAATTATTGCGTAATTTTAGAATATAATAATACTGCTCCACGTTTGTTAGCAAAGAGTCCAGTTATTCTCCTAGACGTGGTGTGAAAACGAGAAGGAAGTAAATTAGATGCCATATATCAGTTTATCACGGGCTCAAAACGATGATTTTTCACATTGATACATGTATAAACGAGTGTAGGTCTCTCACACAACTGGCTTTATTGGTACATCGACGCATATGAATGAGTGATCAAAGCTTTTCTAACTGAACAATAGAGGGTATACACAGACGGTTTGGAGTCCGCTCTGCGTATGAAGGCCAGACTTGAGCACCAATGCCAGTAAATTTTATAATTCTTCATTAAATCATGCTGTCTAGCTACAATATCATCTCATGCTCAATTTATTTACATTCACTACATCTGCACTATGCACTATGGCATTCCTCTGTGGTTTAACAGCAGTTTTTGTTCTGGTGTTTGGTTTATGCCAGGTCAGTAGATTATTTTTTATTTGAAATTACCAATAAAATCTTCTTTTATGACACTAAACCTCATTCCGAAAGGAGGATACTTCCATTCATATCTTAATTGTAATCAATACACTGTTCATAGTGCTTATCCCACGAGGAATGAATTATTAAAAACGTGAAAATTTTCTTTCACAGTTTATTTTATTAATCAAAAGATTAATCTATTTGTACACTTTAAGCAGACATAAATAAAGTCGAGGAAAAATTCTAAATATGTAGGGGAAGAGAGACAGTGAAATAGGGAATTGTTCAATTATCTATACGCAGGCTCAACGCTCGAACATAAATTTTATTTTTAATAAGGTTCAGCTGCACTTAGTGTGCTTCTTAAAGGCAATATCTGATAGATTCATTTTTCTTGTCGAAGCTATTTCCATTTATTTCATGTTAAATAGGTAACTGCATTTCTTTTTATTAACTCGCGCACTACAAAGGAACTGTAATGCTATTTCTTGCTACATACTGCAATCGCGGGAATTGTATCGTTTTAAGAAGGAGAAACGCAATGTTTGATTGTTGTGCTAAATAGACAAAGAATGGTTAAATACGATTACTTCTATTTACAATATCTGGACTTTTCACATTTTGCAGACGCAGTCATAAATATATATTTGCGCAACTATACTTAATGCCATTTAATGATCAATTAAAAAATCGTATATATTTGGATTATTAATGTATGTTTGCAAATTTGAAATCAAATTAAATTAACTTTGCGCTTGAATATGCTAACCAATTGCACAACATAGACTATCGTTAGTCACAAGTACTGACGGGGTTCGGTCTTCTATTTTCATCATCAGATCACAGAGGCAATCAATGATTCTTTAATTGTATAACTTATGTAAATAAGACGAAAGCTGCAAAAAGTTCATGTTCGTGGTTGCTTAGAAATTGGATATGCGACATTTCCAGACAAGTACAATTTATTTCTCTAAATGAAGTTTGCGAGCTTGAACTAAACACCAAACCCATTGTATTTAACCAGTCGTCGAACAACATAACAAAACTACCGCCAGCCGCAACGCACTGACGCGCTTCGACCTTCCATGATCATCATCAGAGTACGACGGCAAACTGACTATCGAGGATCAAACAGCATTGAATATATATGGAAACCAAATTTAGATATGCGGCTCTCGCCTCTAGCAGTCTCGCATACATTGAACTTGACTGGAAATTTCGGCTGCACAATTTCTATGCAGTCGCGAACATTAACTGTTTGCAGCTTTCGCTACATATAAATATATAGGCAATGCAATTTAACAATAATCGATTGCGCGGGTGGTGGTAACAATTCTTTAAATCAAGTTTGCGAGCTTGAGTAAACACCAATCCAATTGTATTTAACCAGTCGTCGAAAAACATAATAAAACTACCGTCAGTCGCAACACACTGACACGTTTCGACCTTCCATGATCGCAAATTTGATTTAAATAATTGTTACCACCAGCCGCTCAATCAATTATTGTTAAGTACAATTTATGTAGGACTAATAGAGGTGAGAACCAAATATCTTATTTTCCTTAACTTATTCATTGATTGCGGTTTGATTATCGTTAGTCAGTTTGTGCGATTGGTTCGATACAGTGCTAAATATAGTGTTTCTCTTACGTTGAGACATGTTGTTATTTGGTAAAAATACTTCTCTATCCTACATTGATAAAATAGTTTTCACTTCTTTTCGATCGTGTTTATGTTATAACTTATTGAAGTTGTGAAGAACCTACTTTCGCTCTTGAACACATTGTTTTGCATCTTGATAACTGGCTCAAATCATATTCGCTGAAGAGATTACGGATTGTAGTTGATGGTAGGCCCAATTCTAGCTTGTGTTGATAATGCTCTGTTTTTCAAAATATATGCTTATGCATTTTTCGATGATGGCATCAATTGGACATACAGTTTCTTGTATGTCAGGCAACAATTTTCCTACCATCCGATTATCGCTTAGGGCACTATTTTATACTCCATTGCCAAATTCGCGTAGGGCTCATTTATAGCAGACTGTGAAGAGGCGAAAATGATCTTGAAGCCTAGTTATAGCATATTTAACAACTTATTTAGCGTTTCATATTGTGGTGCTCACTGGAAGTATGATTGTGTTATAAGACGTTGCACTGAACATTGAAAGGTGGTTGTATTAACGATGGTGTCATAAATTTTCATTAACTTGGTCATATAAAAATGCGTTACGTGGATTCTTTAAATCAAGTTTGCGAGCTTGAAGTAAACGTAATTTCCATTGTATTTAACCAGTCTTCGAACAACATAACAAAACTACCGCCAGCTTCAACGCACTGACGCGTTTCGAGTTTGTTCGATGATTGGTTAAATACAATGGGATTGGTGTTTACTTCAAGCTCGCAAACTTGATTTAAAGAATTGTTACCATCATCCGCGCAATCAATTATTGTTTAATTGCGTTACGTGGATGTTTGGGAGGCCTTTTTATGTGTTGTTTAGATAGCTTTTGTCATCCAGACTAGATTTTCTCCCTTTTTCATTGTGTTTATTTACCGCTTTACATATTGTTTTATGGTTTTGATGCAACGAAGTATCTGTCTATAAGTGTTTAGGTTATTCTGCTTAATGATGAGAATTATGCTGTTGATGAATTTCTTCCTTGTGCCACAGCATTTGACAGATTAGGACAATGCACCCATTTTTTTGTAACAAATAGCTTGTTAATACAGGTTTATGTAGTGTTATTGTCTTCTTTTCGGTGTATCTAAGATTTCCATGTTTTAAATGAACTCCAGATAACGTTCTTTTCTTTTCTAAAAATGTATCAATCTTACATGTTAAATGGTACCAAGTTTTTAAGATATTCAGGAGCACCAGCCATTCGTGCCGAATGACGCTGTGGGGTCGAAAAAAATAGTTAAACCGGATTTTCGAACTTGGAATAAACACAAATACTTCTTATGTAACGTTGGCAAGCCCTGAAGACTCATTCAGTTTACTTTTGTTTGTTATAAGCTACTTCTCAATAAGGAATACGCAGTACTAACCGATTTCATATCAATAAATGGAGTTTAAATAAAAAGGGTTGCGACGAGTATTCGTTTATGTATTTATGTTTATTAATCAGTCAACTTAAATACACGCAATTGTACATCGTAGTAAGGCTGGTATCTGTTAACTTGTGAGTTAATTTTACACTTTTACTTGTATCCTATATGTCAAGTATATCTGAAGGGTTATTATTCACAAGAACTGCTAAAGTACTACTCAATTATGTAATGAATGTCGCTAATTTAGGCGATGCAGAATTTTAGGTCTAACATTCACGTTTAGAGGCCATTGCGTGTGTGTAGTATTTGGTTAAAAGTAAACGCATACAAGCTAGAAATCTATAAATTATATTTTACAATGATAGACATAAATGTGAATGTAAATTATTTATAAATGAATTCTCATTTAGGCTCTGTGTTATTTTGTAGTGTACAACATGATGTGATTAAGAAAACGCCAATCTACGTGTCGATTAAAATATTAATCAATAAATATAAAGAACAATTTTTTTGTGGGTGTATGATGCCTCATCCGTTGACAATGGAAGAATCTATTAAAAACTTAGCAAAACCATCCAGCGGAAACACCATTAAAATGTTAATTAATGGTTTACTTCCAGCGAGAAATTAAGCAATCTAGACTAAAGCAAATGGTTATGGGTGACAAAGGAATACCAAATTACATACACCTGTGGTATAATAATGCCAGAATGAATTACCCAAATTTGCTATTGCTTTTAGTTTTCAAATTAATTAGAAGTCCGTTAGTACCATGATATTCTGATTCACTTAGGCGTTCAATTATCTAACCAGGGAGAGCAATATGGTTAGACTTTAAATGTAAAAGATGTTTATTCCAAGGTATTAATTTTCATAACATAATTTCACTCAATTTTATCAGCTGATTTACTGAGAAATGGAACACAAGAATTCATTCGGCTTCAGTTAAAAAATTGCCACGCTAGATGTACACAGAAAATTGATAAATTAGTCCATAAACTTCAAATACAAAGCATATCTTAACACAGTTACGCATTGGACTTGCAAAGCCAAATGGTAAGGCTAGTGCACGACCGAAATGTTCTCGTCTTCTCTCTTAAACCGTGAAATCCATTAGAAATGTGTGAAATACCATGCGAAGAATAATCTCGTTTATATGAATGAAATCATACTCCCATCGGCAGTAGGAAGAAGGGAAGTTAAAGCTGTATGTGGGTACGGACAGGTTAGTAGGTCTGATTTTGCAAGTCATTTTGTGTAGATCGAACGTGCAATAAATTTGGATTATAGTCGATGCATATTCATAGGCAGTTGTAAAAAAGCTCCGAGAAAGAATATTACAATTGAAAGCGTGACGGACAATTCACTGGGGTCTATTTTGAACGCAGTAATATCTAAATGGTAGGAAGTGACAACTGATTGAAATTTAATTATCATTTTAGGTGAATCTATACTAGATTCTTATCAACAATATAGACATTCAAATCGGGCTTTATTAGATCATTTTGTTTTTACTTATTTATAAAATTTTGTGGGCAGTAGTAAATTATAAGATCATTACGCACACTATCCAAATCAGACTGCAAACAACGAAGCGAACAAGTTTGCAATCTCCTATTATACAATGGTTCAGCTAGACTCTTTCTGTTTCATTTTAAAATGCAAATATGGCGCTTTTCATTTTTTTTATATTTCAAGACTGACCTTCAAAATGTTCCATCAGTTCTACGTTTGACCAACGCATCCAGAAATTCTAGAACATCATCCTCTACGTTTCAACTGTAAATCGAACATTCGGATGCTATATGTTAAATTTAATGTGCATTTTTTCGGCATGCTCACGGCTATCACAGACCAAAAATGTATCATCAACCTAATGGCTGTATAAAATAATTGACGGTTGCGGGACAATTGATAGCACTTGTCGGTTGGTAAAATCTTGATTCCTTTACATTTGTAGTTGATCGAGGGGTTCCCACTGGTCCCGTGACGCTGAAGCTGTCTTGGAACGATTTCGGCAAATCTTAATTCATATGCATTAACGGAAAAACAGTGTATGGACGGCTTTAGAGTCAAGGGACCAGTGGGAACTCATAAATAAATTTAAACAATCTAGCTGGGCACCTGTAAATGTTGATAAAGCAAGATTTTACCGACGTACAAGTGCGATCGATTGTCGCGCAACCGTTAACTGTGGCGTACAGCCGTCTGCACTGAGTGGTTTCCTCACCAAAAAAATTTTTTGTTATGTATTTATTAATATCTTGATGGGCACGAAGGTTGGTGTTTTAAAAATACATGCTCTTTCTTTTAAAGCCACATTATGTTGTATGCTACAAAGTAACACCGAGCCTAATTAAGAATTCGTTTATAAATAATTTGCGTTCATATTTACGTCTATCATTGTAAAATATAATTTATAGATTTCTAGCTTGTATGCGTATATTTTTAACAAAATACTACATACGCAATGGCCTCTAAACGTGAATGTTAGACCTAAAATTCTGCATCGCCTAAATTAGCGACATTCATTACATAATTGAGTAGTACTTTAGCAGTTCTTGTGAATAATAAACCTTCAAATAAACTTGACATATAGGATACAATTAAAAGTGTAAAATTAACTCACAAGTTAACAGATACCAGCCTTACTACGATGTACAATTGCGTGTATTTTACGATATTAAGTTGACTGATTAATAAACATACATACATAAACGAATACTCGTCGCAAGCCTTTTCATTTAAACTCCATTTATTGATATAAAATCGGTTAGTACTGCGTATTCCTTATTGAGAAGTAGCTTATAACAAACAAAAGTAAACTGAATGAGTTTTCAGGGCTTGCCAACGTTATATAAGATGTATTGGAGTTTATTCCAAGTTCGAAAGTCCGATTTAACTATTTTTTGTCGACCCGCAGCGTTATTCGGCACGAATGGCTGGTGCTCCTGAATATCTGAAAAACTTGGTACCATTTAACATGTAAGATTGATACATTTTTAGTAAAGATACGAACGTTATCTGGAATTCTTTTTAAAAAACTTGGATATCTTAGATACATCGAAAAGAAGACGATAACACTATATTAGAACCCTTTTGAATGAGTTACAAGGTGTAGTGAAATTATTGATCGTAAATGACACATTTGATGAAGCACATGGAAACTCTCATAAAAAGAGAGGCATTTGTACTAAGTTTGTTTGTTGTAGCAAATATGCATTAACCGCGTAACCGTTTGAGAATTTTGTTAATGTCCAACACTACTGGCAAGACTATTACAATATAATGAGCAAATTGGTTTGGTTTTGAAACTATACACTGATGAATCAATATAAATTGGTTTAGATTAGCGCTAATTGGGCACTAAATTAAATGTCAAATTGAGAACGTGGGATACATCGTTATACCAGTATCCAAAGCATTGGAAATTTTTCGGTGTTTCCTGGTTAACTATCCGTTAATATGAAAATGATGTAAAATATATACATAGTATGTACATGACGAACACATGTACTTATTTTATTTCTAGGAAGGAACTATATTTTTTGAAATTATAGGTGTCCATGTGGCAGCCAATTTCTGTTTCGATAGTAAGTAACCTTTGAGCAAAATTAGAAGTAAGGTATTGTAGATTGGACGCCTTAAATTCGGAATTGTATGTATGATAACATGTTAGCAATTTGGAATCATTTAGATGATACTATGATTAATTTCTTCAACCTAGCAAATTAATAGGGGAGCCATTTATTGACTTGCCATTTGTAAATGTGTAGTTAATTAAAATCTATCCACAATTCGAAAAATTGTTTATAGAAACAATAAATATTCGGTTTTGCTTCTTAATTTCAAGTTAACCATCCGTACAGGAGAAAATTTTTTATATTGCAATAAATAACAATTAGAAGTCTGATTTACAGAAATAAAAAAATGTAAACTTGGGGAATAATTTAGAGCTAATGTGCACCCTCTTAAGTTACTAGAAACTGCGATGATGAATATCGTAATAAAATTTGATCATAATTGCAAGTACGTTATGTCTGACAGAACAAAGGAAGGTCGTGGGCTTATATTAATACCGAACTCAAAACTAAACAAGAAAGTAAAATCGGTAGTAGCAAAATACATTATTCGAACCATTTAAAACCAATAACTTACCCTGGGCACTAAATTTCCTAACCATACTTGATAAGTATATGAAGTTTCATTTAAGGACTAACCTCATATTTGTGCGTGAATCCATGTGCCTAATTTAGGTAAGTAGAGGAGAATATAGAACAGTATGTGAATATTGACATGTTAATAAATGGGTTTGAAGTAAACACTAGTCCCATTTTATTTAATCAGTCGTCAAACAACAGCAAAACTACCGTCATTCGCACGCACTGACGCGTTTCGACCTTCCATGATCATCAGAGTACGACGGCAAACTGACTAGCGAGGATCGATCCGCAGTGCATATAATTGGAAAGCAAAATTAGATATGCGGCTCTAACCTTAATTAGTCTCGCATACATTCTACTCGACTGGTAATGTTGGCTGCACAATTTCTATGCAATTAATTAATGTTTAATTGTATTGTCTATATATATATATATATATATATATATATATATATATATATATTTATAATTAGGAAAACAAAACACATAAATAACAAAGTGGATTAAGGCCATTTATTTCGTGAATACTAACCATCTCTTATGCAATCATACATATTTATACATTTTGGGTTTTCAATTGATTATGCTAGTGGTAACAAATCTGACTCATTTTTACTGCTGTTTCTTGTTTTGGCTAGTTGGTGAGTGTGTATGCGTTTGTGTTTGTGTGTATGCGTGTTTGCATGTAAAGGTCATTCTCGCAGTATTGCAAAGTGATGTCTGAGATCTAGTCATTATTGTTTTGATAGCTTGAGAATTAACCATTTGTGCGCATTGTTCACTGTTACATATACAAGTGCTATTTTCCCAAGTGTAGTTAATCGTTTCACCTTGTTGCGCAAAGCTGTCATTTCCACATGGTAACAGCGCCAGTGTGGATTGTAGTGTTAAACGCTCACATTGTTTGGAGACTTCTGTCATTGTATGCGCCTCTGTTCTTTCCACTCCATTTAGTTGCCAATCCGATTGTATGTTTGTTGATTCTAGTCGAGGGTCTGTTTGTTCTTGACTGGATACTAGTAGATTGTTGTTGAATTTTGTTATTCTTGGCCAGTCGATAAGAATATCATGTTGATGAAACTTTTGAATATTAAGGTCAGGTACTTGTTGTTTTATGTAAAGTGCTTCGTAGATAAATAATAATTTTTCTGATTTTGCTTTATGTAGAATTGTGAAATTGGTCGAATTGACAAGGTGCCCCGTTGCCAATATATGATAGGAAATAGCTGATTTTCCTATGTATGTGCGGTAGCACATATATCTGACGTACGAAGAAGCAATTGATAAGCAGAATCCAGCAACATTTGCCACAGAAATTGATTAACAAAGGCTTGGCACCGTAAGGAAAATCAGCTTTTATCCGATCATATATTGGCAAAAATAGAGCAGTGTAAGATTTCGGAGCCGCAGCGTCAAGATTTCGAGGTAAATCGCCTCTGAAGTTGCCAGGTTTAAGTTAAAACCTAGGCAGGCTGGATCGTCGTCAATGCGTTTGTATACGACCAAAGGAGCTAGAGTGTGTGCTCGACGTTGTGGTCATGATGTTTGTAGAGTGGTCTTTGTGCAATTTATGAAGTTGAGATATGCATAGAAAGTGGCCTTTACCATGATATGAAGCTGGTAACTACTTAGTGTTGCTACACGAATGGGCAGTGTGATGTCATGTGTGAGAAATACATTATAATGTAAAAATATATACTTTTAAATTAAAGGTAACTGCATAAAAATATGTACACGAACATTGCCTCAGAGATGGCATAATACCAAGGAACTGTTCAAAAATGCTACACAATTGTTAGCTAAGAACAGCTGGTTATGCCACGTGAGACAAATACGAAAAATACCATAAGGTTAAAAAAATTTTGATAGATAATGTTAATTCTTTTAAAAAAATCAATTACGCGTTATACAAAGCAGGATATTGAGATTGTGGGCAGACGGAGCCTGAGACGTGTGTAGAAGGTTGAACGCTCTCAGGATCAGGCGGTTCGATAAACGGTTTCAACCTGTCTATGTTTACTGATGTCGGTGTAGCGCCTTGCATAATAATGAAGTATTTGGGTTGTCTGAGCAAAATCGGGTAAGGACCGCGATACTTTGGTTGTAGTGGTGCAACAGCATTGTCGTTGCGAACGAGTATTCTCTTGCAGCTGTGGAGCTATGGGTGAACAAAGACTAGACGAGGTGTATGTCTTGGCTGCTGTTCAGAAAGGTTGCCGAAATGAAGTCGAAGGCGGGTAGCTTCATCTTGTGGGTCATCTTGTGCCGGTAGTAGACGTGAGAGCTGACTAGGCAGGCGTAGATCCATAACATACAAGAATTGTGACGCAGACGTTTTAATGGATTTACGAGTACAGGAACGCATGGCAAGCAGAACTAAAGGTAGTGCATCGACCCAGTTGCCATTAATGGACGACGATGCTAAAGCAGCTTTGAGTTCCCTATGCATTCTCTCTACCATACCGTTAGCTTGGGGATGGTAGGCAGTCTGGCGTAAGATGCATCCCATGTATCGCAAGGTGGTTTTGAAACGATCAGATGAGAAGCAAGTGCCTCTGTCCGTGATGACCTCATTGGGAACACCATAATTGGCTATCCATGCAGAGATAAAACCGTTAGTTACTTTGTCTGCAGAAATGGTGCCAAGAGGTAATGCCACAGGCCACCGTGTAAATCTATCGATCATAGTTAGAAGGTAGCTGAAACCTTGAACCTTTGTCAGATGAACTATGTCGATGTGGACGATAGCTAGGCGAGAAGTAGTTCGAAAATGTTTTAACTTAGATCGAGTGTGCTGTGTGATCTTGTTTTTCTGACAAATAGCACACTCGGAGACCCATCGTTTAACGTTCTGTCTAAGTCTGTGACCCCAGAAACGATCTGTGAGAAGTGCGACAGTCGCTTGGATTCCTGGGTGATAAATTGAGTGAATTAAGTCGAAAACCATTTCTGAAGGCTTGTTGAGTTGCGTACCCGTGAAGTAAACAATTGGTAAGCCTTCCCAGAGACGGAATATGAACTTGGTTGGGTGATGGGCTATTGATCTTTGAATGTGAATGTCACCGCGTTGTTCCGTTCGCAGGAGGGATGGCGTTAGTGCAGGTTCACTGAGTGTCACGGAGTTGACTGAATGGCGACGGCGAAGGTGGTTGTAGCGAGACGTCTGGCCTGGAAAGGTCATCTGCAATGAAGTTCTGTTTGCCCTTGACTTGAAAGATGTCAAATTTCCATTCGCTTAGACGTGAAAGCTGTCTTTCCACTCTGGCAGGGTACTTGGCGATATATGAAGTTGCGTTTCGAAGTGCGCTAACTAATGGTGCATGATCTGTGAAAACAATAAATCTACTACTGCCAATGATGCTGATAAAATGGCGCAATGCTACGTGGATGGCGAGAAGTTCTCGACCGAAAGTGTCGCACCTCGTTTCTACTGGTTGGAGAGTACGCGAGTAGAAACTGATAGGCTTCCGAACTCCGTCGATCTTTTGTTCCAAAGTGGCTCCAATAGCGAATTCAGAAGCATCTGTCGTGAGTAGAAATGGTTTTATAAAATCTGGATGCGTTAACATTGTGGCATTTGCTAACGAGTTGATGACGAGTCGAAGTAATTCCTCGTCTTCGGATGACCAAGCAATGATGGAATTCTTGCTAAGTCCTTTTCGATTCCGTAGGTGCCTGCACAAAGGATAAAGTTGTATTGAAAGGCCCGGAAGGAACTTGCGATAATAGTTTAGTACTCCCAGGATTTTCTGCAACTCGCTAACAGTCCTTGGTGATTTGATATTCTTGATTGAATTCGTCTTTGACGGCAACGGTTGAATACCTTGGGCCGTGATACGATGCCCTAAAAAATCGACGGATGAAGTTACAATCTGCGTCTTGTCACAGTTGATCTTGAGTCCGTGGTTGGATATGCGTGAGAGGACATTTCGTAGATATTTCGCATGAGATTCTAGATCTGGACTGAATACCATAATGTCATCGAGATATGACATACAATAAGCAGAGTCGTCGCGAAGTATATTGTCCATGAATCTTTTAAATGTCTGTGTAGTACACTTAAGTCCTAAAGGTATGTAAAGATATTCGTAAAGGCCAAATTGAGTGATGACTGCAGTCTTTTCAATATCCTCTGGTGCTACCGGGATGTGATAGTAGGTCAATCACCGAGAACAAATTGCTGCCGTTGAGTTTTTCAAGTAAGGTGTTAATATTTGGAATAGGATATGCATCAGATTTTGTCACTGAATTTAGCTTACGGTAATCTCCACAGGCTCTGTACGATCCGTTTGATTTGGAGACTAAGTGCAGTGGTGACGCCCATGAACTTTCCGATGGACTGATGTTTCCCTCTTCCAAAAGCCTTGAGTATTCCTCTTGGGCAGCTTTCAGTTTAGCAGGGAGCAGTGGTCGCTTCTTGAGTGCAATAGGTTGTCCTTCTGTGACGATATGGTGCATCGTGTTGGAGACTCGTAGCTCTGACTTTTTAAGATCGAAAAGCGACTTGTATTTTTGAAGAGCTGCTGATATCTCTGCTGAATGATGCACTGGGGTTGGCTGAATGACCTGTAACTCCAAACGCTCGGAGGCAAGTGTCCAAAAGTTTTGTTCAAGTCCGGTGGAGGGGTCGATGATTTTTTGATTGGCAAGATCAACAATGAGCCGAAATTTCAGAAGGAAATCAAGGCCTATTATATTATATGAGACCTTGGCAATGATGAAATTGTGGGAGAATTCACGTCGTAGACCTATGTTGAGTGTGCGGTACCGGCAGCCATAAGTTGGTATGGGCTCGCCTGTAGCTGTTGCGAGAAGAACGCCTAGCGACATCTCGGCTATTGAATCACCCTTGAGAACTGAGACTGCTGCACCTGTGTCTACGATGAATTCTTCGCCAGTTTTTAAATGAAGAAGGTGCAGAAACTTGTTGGGCTGTTCGGCCGGGTCATGCAAACAAGTAGGCTGATGATTGCGACCGGCGTTGTCCGTTTGGTTCTCTATGTGAAAATTCGGCGTGAACGAAAAGAGTCGACAGGGATGTCGGATTGTAGTTGGCTTCTTCCCTGTGGCGCCGTTGATGCCGTTGATGCGCAGAAAGTACGGTCTTCTACTTCCTGCGCCAGACGTTTCCCGATATTGATGCACCCTTGCGCCTGTGGTCTGTTGTCCTTTCCGTCAGTTGTGGAAATTGGCACTCATTCAGAAATTCTTTGGAACGACAAAGACAGACTTGGCATGAATAAAAATTTTCTGGTGGTTATAACACCAGTTCTTTGGGGCATATCTGCTAAAGGATTGCGGGGATCTCGATCGCCGCCTACCGTTATAATTGGGCTTAGAAACGAATTTTGGTCGAGCATTCACTTGATTTAGCTCGGATTTCGTTATGGCCAATCATTCTAGAACTTTAGCCATATTCGCCACTGTCCTCTCTAAAGAGGAGAGCCTATCATTTTGCGGGGGTGAACAAAAGGATGACGGATTCACTTTGGGTTCCAAACCCTATATTCTAACTCACATCTCTCAGATAAGTCATCTATAGAGAGAGTGTTGGGAAGCTGTCTCGCAAATAGTTTTAATGCTTGTGGAAGATTGTTAATAAAATCAACCTTAGCCTCATGGTCAGAAATATTGGTTTTATACCAAAGTTTCTGTAATTCCCTCAAAATTTCGATGAGGCCAAGGTTTGGCATGTCTAACTGCGCATATTTATTTATTATCTGCTCAGTTTCTGTGGGCCCAAGCAAGGATTCTACTTCGTTTTGTAGGCCCAAAATGGGATTAGGTAGCTTCCTAATGGCCTCAAGCTTAGGATAAATCCGTCGCTGCAATTCAGGAGGTAGTTTAGCAAAAACCTTTGACAGTTTTTGATGACTGTCATAATCAGGAAACGGGGAGAAAGCGGAGTCTACGCGCATAAAGAATAGTTCACTATCTCCATCCCAAACAGGAACATCAATATCTAAAATTGGACCTGACATTCTAACAATCTTACGAGATCTTAAAAGCATAAATTTATAAGCAAGATGAAAATGTATAAATATACTTTAACGAAACGCTTTACCACTAACAGCTTCCACAATCGAAAGAGTCTTCCGCAGTTGAATGAGCGCAGAACACAGATGAATTAGTTCCTTCACAAAACACGTCATAGTAACTGCTTCAAAAAATTGAAAGTTTCCGCAATTCAGCCTGTCGAGTACGTATGGTGCAGTTTTGTACGTAGGAACGTTGAACAGAGCATATACCCAAAAAAATTCACCAGAAGTCCACGAATTTAGAGTGAATACATATACCCAACAAAATTCCCAGAAGACCACGACTTTAGAGAGAACATGTATACCCAACAAAATTCCCAGAAGACCACGATCAGAGTAAAGAAGACGTAAACGCAAATTTTAATCTATTTTTATCCCAAATAAATGAAAAAGAAAGTCAATTTTATTTATACCAAAAAACAGTACAGTACTCAATATCCTGGCGCGGTCGCCAATTTTGTAAACGCCCAGCTTCAAGTAAATGCCGTACGACGTTACAAACTCGGTTAAAGTGCCATAAATATAGAGTTATGTACTGATAGGAGTCCTTAACGGGGCCGGTCGTGCGTTCTCTGGCAAATGCCGAGAAAGATCCTTCAGTATGAATATGTCTTAGAGCCTTGGGTTGACTCGGGCTGTGGTTCCTTCTGTTGTTGCGTTGTAATCTCGATGTGGAAACTTCGTTGAAGTTCTGCATTAATTGGCTCGTCTCGCTGGTTGTACAGCAACACGATAGGTGTCGTATGATGTTGCCAATTGTTGGTGAAGACAATCCAATAACCAGCGTATGTAATGACAGCCGACAGCACGCACACGTAACGCAAAGCAGAAGGCAAATGCGACAACTGAACTGCATGGTAAATTTTCCGTGCTTAAATAGCCATGCCATAGTAATATATGTCTACTTGCACACTATTGGTTAACGGCAAGTTTCGCTTTTTTTCTTATTGGTGCAGCGTAAATAAAATTGAATTTAATTTACGCAATATGTCGGCAATTTATTTGTGTCGTTACAATATATATATATATATATATAATTATTTATATGTATATTTATAACGAATGCTTATTTAGTAATTCTTATGAGGTCTGTCAGTTTGTCTGAATCAAGTCGTGTAAACAAAAATTTTTAAATATTCTATTATTTGACATTATTTGGTTGTGATGAGCGGACCGCTGATAAATAAATTCGTAAATGAGTTTCGGAATATGAGGAGACAAAATGTGGACAGAGTATGTCAATGCCTTGTTGCGTATAACAAGGTAATTGAATGGTTATCAGCTATACATAACGCACGTCTATCTAGACAGAAGTCAGTTATTTTTAAGAATTCGGTCATCTATAGGTATAAATGAAGCCGTTGAGATAAAACTCCTTACTTGCTGTAATAGTTTTTTCTTAAATTTTTTTGATTATTCGCCGACTGGAGAAGAAATCGAGAAATTATTCTTAAAATATTTTAAAAGAAAATGTGTGCGTGAATAAATAAACTCTGCTTAACGAGAGAAAGATCAGTTAATTATCTATATTTTTACGCAAAGATCTTTTAGTTTCTTCAACATGTTAAAAATAAATCCTTGATATATTCCATTATCGCTTTATTTATTCAATTCAATTCCAATCAGTTCAATTTTTAGTCACATTTATTTGGCTTCATAGCAAGATTATTTTGTTTTGAAGAAAATCTACATTGCTAAGTGATTACAATTGTTGTTCATAGAGCCGACTCTTCGTAGAGTCGTATGAGTTGCCCGGTAAAACCATAATAAAATAGATTGATAGGATTTCAAATTAAAATTTCTTAAAGTATGGGACCTGTAAGGAGAGTCTATATTCATTTATTTGACTTGGTCAGCCAATCAATTAGTTGACTGCATGTTCACATTCTAGTGCATTTGCTACTGCTGAGGAATACTCATGACTAATAACGCACTATTAAATGCCGAGTGCCCAAAAAATTTTTTCCACATATGTTTTCATTCACGAACTTTGTAAATGCAAAATATTCGAGCTGTTATTAGTTGATGTGTAAAGAAGTATTAAACTGTATTGTGGTTAACATTTTCATACACGCATTTACTGACGCTCAAAGTTCCCAAGATTAGATAGTGACATTCGCCAAATTTTGACATCGTCCTCTACTTTATGTTCATTTTTTAATCCAAACACTAAGTTTTTATAGGTAATACAACTAAACAATCAATGATTGTGCGAGTGGTGGTGACAATTCTTTAAATCAAGTTTGCGAGATCAAAGTAAACACTAATCCCATTGTATAGCCTATCCTTCTGGTCTTAGTAGAACTAATTTGTTACTAGGTGCGCAACATATAATACACACCTGGGTGAGTTATTGCTAACAATGCAACAATGAACTTTATGGATTTGTAGCGACAAAGCATCAGTATATTAAGAGATGTAATGCTGTGTAGTACTGGAAGTAATAGTAATAGTCATGGTAGTTAAAATAGTCATTTGAACATTATTTTTTCGTTCTCGCCCACTCGATTTTTAAAAATTAGCTTATAGTTAAATCTTAATTAAAATATTTTCATCTTCTAGCCCATTTCGGAAAACTATGTCGGATTAAATCTATGGATGTGTGATCAAGCATATTGACTCATACTTATCTAAGTGAACAAGGTATTTTTTCCGATTTCATTTTTAATCGCAGCAATTTATTTTTATCTATACAAAATTTATGTTGCAAATTATAGCGTCTGGTACTGTTAACCTAGGTGTGTAAAACACGCCATCATACGCTTAGGGTACTTCGATAGGCAACGGTCTCTAATCAAGCTAACTGTAGTGAGAAATATGTACAGTTTTGTATATGTGTTCATGCTTGTATGTATTTTTATATGTATAAATGTCTATTTTCACTTATATACGTAGTATCTATGTGTATATTCATGTATATTTGTATGTAGGTATATATGTATTTATTTATGCATTTATGTATGCATGTAGCATGTGTGTTTGTATGCATGTGTATTGATGTGTGTGGATTTATGTATGTATGAATGCATGTGGGTATGAGTGTATTTATGTGTATGTGTATGTATATATCTGTGCATGCATTTATGTATGTACGTATGCACGCCTGTATAAATGTATCCTTGTAAGTATGCTTATATTTTGACGTGATGGCATTTATTATATCTGTATGTTTGTGGGTATGTTGTTTGTTATGTATTTCTTATGTAGGCATTTATATATTTGTGTATATAAGCGTGAGTTTAAGTATTTATGTGGATTTGTATGTATTTTTGAATGTTTATTGGAAGATATGTAGGTATGCATGTACGTTTTTATGCTTTTATTTTGGCCTGTGACTATGTTGTACCAATTTATGTATGCATGTATGTATGTATGTAGGTATTTAAGCATGTTGGTATATCTACAGATAAATATATGTATATGTATGTATATGTACATATATATTTAGATGTCTGTTTATATGTATGCATTTATTTATGTATCTATGTTTTTATGTTGGCTTGTAGGCATGTATGTATCTATGCATTTATGTATTTACGCATGTAGTAATGTAAGTATGCTTGCATGTATACATGTACTTAAGTTTTTATTTGTCACCTTGTGCATTAATTTTGCTGTGTTTAAGGAATACAAATAAAAATGGTTGGAAATTTTTTTAAATGCAGCAGAAAGTATTCATTTATTTATTTTTAATTAGCTCCGCTGACAACAATTCTTCAATTAATGGAAAATGCTCGCCTGCTGTGCTATTATTACAGTCTGAATCGACCTCTAAACCAAATGCTATGTCGAAGCCTTCATCAGTCATCGTCGACAAATCGCATGACGTGTCTTTATATATGCCAAGACAAAGCAATGTAGCCAATTTCTTAATACAGCCGGAACTTCCTCAGGTGGTGTTAGAAAGATTGGCTAAATATAAGCCATACTCTTGATGCATAGATAGAACATGTTTTGATAATCTGATGACGCTTAAATTGACGTTCTTTAGAAATCGTACATGTGTAAAGTGGTATACTTGCAATTTTACTTACCATTTGACACGTAGTAGACTTTAGCTTGTATTTTGCTGATTTATTGAGGCTTCTGTTAATGGCCATCACCTTTTGTTCAAGGCGATCTGTGTGTAGTTGTAGCTGTTAAGATTTATATCGTATTAGTTTAAACTGTAGATGATGATTTCATGAGACGTCTACAAAACAACCAAATAACAGCCACATTGTACGCTTACCAAGCGGGGAAACTAAAAATTAAACTTAAGCTTTTCGCCAAGAAGAAGAAATGGATTTGATTTTTTTTGTTGAGAGATGACTAACCCAAATGGCTGTAGTATGAAATTTCTACTAGTGATACTTTTCTAGAGAAGTAAAAGCGTAGCATAGTCAAAATTCAATCTGCATTCATTCCTACTATTATTTTTTCCTAATATTTTTTGACTTCAGATATTTTGAGCAAAACATATGTACACATTTTGTAATCTTTTTGATATGCGTTCTGTTATATATATATATATTCTTTTGAAATGCGAGCTTTAATAAAATTCATTGTACCCTTCCTGTGTGCAAAACAAAAATTTTTTGCTTTGGCACACAGGAAGGGTACAATGAATATATATATATATATATATATTATAATTAGGAAGAAAATACACATTAATAACAAAGTGGATCATAGCCATTTATTTCGAGACTACTAAACTTCATATAACAATGATTTATTTATATACATTCTGGGTTTTCATATAATTATGCAGGTGGCAACAAATCTGACTCGATTTTACTTCTATTTCTTGTTTGCATGAAAAAAGGCACACTCACAGACACATACGCATCCACACTTGCTAATCAGCCCAAACAAGATATAGAAGTAAAACCGAGTCAGATTTGTTGCCACCAGCATATTCAAATGAAAACCCAGAATGTAAATTTTATTAGTCTCGACATAAGTGGTTATTATCCACTTTTTTATTAATGTGTTTTTCTTCCTAATTAAAACTATACAGTGCGATATTCGAAGGGAATGGACATAATAAAAATATATATTTATACATATGGCCTACTATTCAAGTCTGGAAGTACTGTCTGCCCTGAACATCTGATTTTGATTTTCCAGTGGCGAAAGTTTCCTTCAGTCACCGAAACCTGATCTGTGCATCTGCTATGCTTGCTCACACACTATCACTACCCATTTAACAAAATGTTAAATTTGAGGTAACGATGATTGCATTCCGATAGTATTGATAAGGTTTGTTCTACCAATTCGAGTACGATTAGCTGAAGTTGACTGATCGTCAGGAATGACATAGTGTGTAATCACGAATTTCTTTAACCATGTAACATATATGTATTTCCATACAATCTGAAATTCGTTGAAACTTTGCCAACTCAGTGTTACCGTCTGAATTGTGATTTATTTCACGCGCTATTTCGCTATGATTTTTCATAACCTTAATATTAAATGATCAGTCAACTGCGTGTGTATTCAGCAAAACCAAATGTTTAAAAACTACTTTTTTTAATCTTGACTGATCATTTCAAATATTTCAGGTTAAAATTTCTAAAAGCCTTCATGATTTCATTAATTTGGAAAATTAAATTATTTTTCTTTTTGTTTTTAAAAACTTGCTGTATTTGTGCAAAAGTTATTTGCATATATCGCGTTTAACTTTTAATTTATTGTCAATTGTCAGTTTTTGATAAATATTCAGTAACATTATGCTTTCATTAAGTTCAATTTTTCGAAACCTTATTTTTTGCTGTATTATTGTATTAAAGATTTTAATTACTCTCATAGATCTCAATTGTTTTCTCTTGCTCTACTATACTGCTTCATTGAGTGGCTTCTATTGAATGTTTGAACAATTTGTTTGGGATTCTTTGTTTCTCTGTCACCTTTGAAATAAGGTGTTTTTTCTGGGTGCAGAGTGCGGGTGGTTAAAATATGATCCTAGTAAAAGTTTGGTCAATAGTGCAGCCTATAATTCATAGGATAGGCTAACCATAAAACATTAGTTTTTTTATAACTGAAAAGTTTGTGTAGCCTGCGGCGGAATAGCTTAGAGGTCAGAATCTTGAACTCCGAAGCAGACGTGCCCAGATTCGAGTCCTGTCCGTGGCAAATTCTGAGCAATATGTGACCAGATTCCAATAAGAACGAAGGCGGTCTACTGGATGAGTTGCCTTTTCTACATTCTACAATGCCTAGTTTATACTGACAAATATATGTATATATAGTGGGCCAGGTGTTTATACCAAGCTTGCAAACTTGATTAGAGTAACTGTTTTCATCACCCAATGTTTAATTAATTAACTCACAAATTTATCATTCAATAGCAAAAATTGGAGCAACATCAAAGACAGACGTGCCTGGGTGCATGGACACAGTTAACCAAACCACACTCAGTTGATGCGCAACTTACTTTACTTACTCAGCTGTGGTCGCCAATAATAATGACTCCAAGATTCGATCTCTAGACCAGACGGATTTCCGTGTCTATCTAAAAGCTAGAAACGAAAAAGGATTGGTAATTACCGTACCGGTCAGTTATGAAATTGTGGTACCGAATCTGATTAATCTAATGGTTGCACATGAGATGGTGGCCGAAAAGGTATATTGTACCAACACTATGGATTTCAAGTTATGCTAAAGTTACAACTATTTTGGACACCTATTACTCCTGCAAGTTTACGAGCTTGGGATAAACACTAATCCTATTGTGTCTAACTAGGTGCATAACTTTGCAAAATGAACTGACACGTTTCCACCTTCCATATTCGTTAACGAATTTCTCAGTTTTACCGAAATCTTTTTAAAAATTACTATAAATATATGATTCTCTTTATATTAAGCAACATGTATCCGACCTAATGAGTTTAAATATTTACCAACATGAAAGTCTACTCGAATCACGAAGAAACACCAATTTTCTTGTATGCAGGCGAACTAGACCATCCATCGAACCAGCATCAGGAATCATTTTATCGGTCTGGCGAAAAACTGAAGTAAAGACAGGTAACGGATGGGATCACTATCGTAATTAATAGTATCAGAACTCGCAAAACTTAATGAACGATCAACTTTGTAATCTGTACATTCTTCGCTGTCACCAGGATCTTTATTAAAACCTACGAAAATGGGACACAAATGAAAACTTACGAGAAAAACTTTCGTAAACGAAATAGCCAACAAAGTGGAAGTCTTACCAAAACTCAGACCATCGATACAAGAATAACCAGATGTCAAACGTCACTTATTTTAACAGTAAGACGAACACAGACACGCGCAGACACACAAACACTCATAATTCAACAAGAAAACATGAAAACAAGAAATATAAATGATTCTTTTGAAATGCGAGCTTTAATAAAATTTATTGTACCCTTCCTGTGTGCAAAAACAAAAGAAATTTTATCAGATATAAGAAACATTTCTTTCGCATTGTCTTCTCAAATATCTACTAATGAACATATCTTTATATATAAATTGGAAAGCAAAACAAGATAGAAATATGTGAACATAGAGAGAGTGTGAAAAACAGAAACCAATCAAATTGCGTGCGTCACATCCAGTTCAAGCTCAATGCTTGTACGTGCTTCTTCTGCTTACATAAATCCGGCTGCAATTTGTTTATCCATAAGGCTTCGTATGTGGCTAGCTCCCTTTTGTTTTTGCATTTAGTAATTACTTTGAATGCTACGTCTGGAGAACATACGTGCGATGTTTCGATGATGTGTTGCGCAATAGCAGACGTGTATTCACCATTTGATTTAAAACAGGCGTTTAAGTTGCAATGTTCTCTCATTCGAGTAATTAACCGTCTGGTCGATCGGCCTACGTATATAAATGAAACTGAACAACATTTATATACAACAGTTAAATACTGTTTGTTGCGGAGAACTAATATATATGCAAGTATGTATTAGGTGTTGCGAACCTAGTACCAAATTAGTTCAATTGTGACCAGAAGGATACACCAAAGGCAGCATGAACGGAAAGTATAATCTTATGCACATTCGTTTCGTGCTTACTAGCGACTCATCAGTAGGAGCCGGTATTACGCCCTTTAACCACTAAATATTTGGGTGAAGAATGTTGGATAATGGGACGGTACAATCTCATTACTATAGGTTTACACAGTTGTCTAGGCGATTGTACCGTTCTTTTATCCCACATTCTTGACCAAAATATATAGTGGTTAAAGGTTGTAATGCCGGCTCCTACTGATGAGTCGCCGGTAAGCACGAAACGAATGTGCATGAGATTATACTTTCCGTTCATGCTGTCTTTGGTTTATCCTTCTGGTCACAACTGAACTAATTTGTTACTAGGTTTGCAACACCTATTACATACTAACATTTATATAATTAAACTAACATTGGTTGTGCGGATGGTGATAAATTTTACTATAATGAAGGTTGCGATCTTGACATAAGCACCTGTCCCATTAATTGCTTGCATATGTAATTATAAACTAAAAATTGTATAGTGTAGAAAAGGCAATTCATTCAGTAGACCGGTTTCGTCCTTATTGGGAACTCATCATGTACTGGCCAGAATTTGCCCAGGTTCGAGCCCCGTTTAAGGCAAATTCTGGCCTGCACGTGGTGAGTTCTCAATAAGGAGGAAACCGGTCTACTTAATGAATTGTCTTTTATACAATTTACAATTCTTAGTTTATACTGAAATATGAATGTAATTAATGGGTCAAGTGCTTATATCATGATCGAAATCCTGATTATAGTAAACTGAACAGTTTAGTCCTCATTCTCGTAATCAAATGAAAACTCAGAATGGGTACAACTAAAAGATTGTAATTTGTGTTGTTAAATATTCTCTAAATAAAGTAGTCATTATCCAAGATAAACACACTTGAATATTCATTGATTTTTTAATAAAACATACATTGTGCAATATTCAAATACAATGAGAATTATAAATATATTTGCTTATGCAATGTGCAGCTGGCGTTACGTTGGAGAAGAGTTGCTTGACTCGGAAATAGAGTTCGTTTAATTATGCCCGATGAAATTCAGGTTGTATCCTTAAAATAAGAACGATTTTTAGAAAAATCGAACATGACATGTCCTTCATGGTAAAAAGATATTCGAACCATGCCATGATAATTTAGACAGGTAAGAGACCAAAGAGGAATCGAAACAGCGTGCAATTTAAGAAGCTCTAAGGAGCACATTTTGAAAATAACTCATAGTTCAAATTCAAATAAACACGATACCTTCGGATGTTGTCTTTAAAACGCTAAATCACACAAAATTCGCGCGGCCAGATTGTATCGACACTTCCAATAGTGGACAAGTAGGCGGAGCGTGCAACTCGCAGCCTCTATGTCGAATTGTGTTGAAAATCAACTATCCGCATCAAAATATGACAGACGAACGAAGTCTTAGCACTTTGCAAATATAGATTGAATTTTTGAAAATTAGGTCTGCAGCTCCTATGTTTTACTTTACCACGTATATAGTAGATATAGGACGTGGTATCAGCTTTTACTAATAAATCGCCAATAAGCGCGAAAGCCTTTTTTTATGAGATTATACCTTTTGTTCATGCTAAATTTGGTTTATCCTTTTGGTCATATTTGAAATAAATTGTTACTAGATGTGCAAAGCCTTATACACCGTTGCATATATATTAATTCCTTGCAACAAATAATATGCAAATGTTTCTTTTATTTGTTTAATTGCGTATAGTAATATGAATAAAATAATTAAAATATTTGTTTTTTTTTCAATTTAGAATCAAAACTGATCTGATGAGTTAATTATAATGATAAAAATAATATGTAAAATGTACGGGGGCCTATTAAATGATATAAACACGAACAATAAAATATGCAAAATAATAGTTTTATTAACACAATATATAAAATGCTGCGATAAATCTTACGCCTCAGGTAAATTTAATTATTTTAAATTTCAATAACTCTCTTACTAAACATTATAGCACTATCATAGCAAATCATTGCGAATTAAATTTCAAAATTACTTCAGTAGGAAATGGAATAGTAGATAAATAATTTAAGTTCTCAAAATATTTTATTTGTGAAATATTAATACTCCAACGTTTTTCCTTATTTTTTCAACCATGTAAACGTACTGTCGTAAGGAAATGAATCACTAACGTTTTCAATTTCTGTAGATGGCAGTCTAACTGAAATCTTATTAGGAGGCATTCTCTCAACTTTATATGTTATTGGTTGTAAAACGTAGATATATTTGGAAAAACAAGTGAGTTTAACCGCGAGCTTTCCTGCCTTAGGAGGTGTGTCTGCAGATATTCCAGAAATTTTCTCTGCTACATTAACCTATCGTACCAGGGTCAAAAAACTCATTTTCATTGGATAAATGGAAATAAATTAGACAGTTACAAAGCCCTCTAAACCATAATTATAATTTTAATTATATTTATTAATTTGGAGTCGAATTTTAATCCATTAAATTAAATTATATGTTGGAAAATATACAATGAACCAAGGATCATTAAGTCATATAATTCTCTACAATAAAACATAAAGAATTAGGTCATTCTTAAAATATATAAATGCAGTATTACATTAGTCATTCATTGATATAATGCATTGTAGTCATTTACAATATCTTCCGCAGAAGACACTAAAGCAAAATCAAGCAAAAAAAGAATGGAATAAATTTGGAATTAATTCAATAGAAAACAAAGGTTAATAGATTTAATATTACAGTTTCTCGGTATAAAAGCAATTGACTAATTATAGCAAGCGTCTTACTTTTAATCAAGGTTGCGATCTTGGTATAAACACTCGATCCATTATGTTCATATATTTGTCGATGTAAACTAAGCATTGTATTGTATAGCAAAGGAAATTCATCCGGTAGGCCGGTTTCGTCCTTATTGAGAACTTATCACGTACTGTCCAGAATTTGCTGCGGACAGGGCTTGAACTTAGGCACTACACTATGCAATGCATAATTTATACTGACAAATGTATGAATGTAAAGAGTCAGTTGTTTATATCAAAATCGCAACCTTGATAAAAATTAATTGTTATCAGCGCCTGCATATCCAATGTTTATCTAAATATAAAATGATCGTTTGTTCGAAAGTGCAAGCATAACTCATAATTGAAATGAAAAAGCTGACAGCGAGCAAATGATTTTTTGAAATTTCAGCACTAAGTTGTATTAAAGACATCTTTTCAGAAAGCATTTCTGTCAATCTTTTTGGTAATTAATGTTAAATTAAATGTATTCTGGAAAAGATTGTTAATTTGATAGCAAGCTTTCCCTCTAAACTAGTAAGGATTACAAGTACTCCCGATATGTTTACCGATTCATACTTCTTCGTTTTTGGAATCATATGAATACCTGTCTACTGGTACAAATGAAATCGTTCTATAAATTGGCACAACAAACTAAACCATAATTATATTAGAGATAAATGTCGTAACCTATAAATATATATACATCAAGCTAGTTGACTAATTCACATCATATCTCTTCTTTGAACTGCTTCTTATATGTTGACAAACCTTTTTACTTGGATTCAGAATTGCGGCTTCGTATTCCAAGATCGGCCTTATGCATATAGTTTGTATTGTTTTCTGTATAATACTCGATAGGTAGTAATTGTATCCTATCAGTTTATATGATACAAGATAAACGATTATTATACTTCACAACTGTTATTTGAACAGATTCAAACATTTTTCTTCGCGGTCATTTAATCACGCATTTAATCAAAAAGAATAGCTCGCGAAACGAGCGTTACATTTACATCGTAAATTTTTATACATTTTCATCAATAAGTTTTTGAGTTCCACTCTTCTATCCATGTAATTTGTATACTTATCAAAAAATTCTACCAGGCGTTTGCTTAAATCTGCTATTCTGAGCATTGTACTGTGAACGTGTGATTAGAGTTTAATGATGATTCGGAAATTACGAATCGAAATGTTGCCGGTCAACAAGGATAAGATCATACCTCATTTCCAGTAGTTAGTATGAATGATGTTGAAGTTTTCGGAGGAAAGGGACGAACTCGATGCGTACTTGGAAATGGAGATGAATCGGAACTTTGTGACAAACCACGAACGCAAATTGTGGAGAATCAAGATGTGACGATGGCACTGCCCAACCTTTCAAGATATATCATTCCTCCAGTCATTTTGTACATTACAGCTTCTGGGCTGCATCATTATATCAGCCTTTTTTTGTTAACAGCCTCGCAAAATGTTTCTACAAATAAACATTTTATCACTAAATTTCCAAATTTTATTTTCCAATTTCTATTCAGAAAATTCAATCCGCAGCGGCAGTTTCATCTATAAGTTTCTAAATATTTATCGCATTTTTGGCAGCAGTTATGTTTTTTAGTGTTACTTTCACTTAAAATTTGCAGGCCACATATGCTTGACATTTTATATTTTATTAAATTATGATCCCTTAAGCGATTTCTGTAATATTTAACTTTTATTTTATTATTTAACGTCTCATATATCTATTATTATTTTTGCTCAAAACATGAATATTCCCACACCTTAAATAGCTGGTTATCCCCGGTATGACTCCCATTTGTTGACAAAAGGATATCGCCCCTCAAGATATCCGTACCAAATTTGAATACACCCAAAACCATTTGGCGTAGGCACAGTAGTATTTGATAAAAAAGGCCCAAACTTTCCGTCCTAATGTGATGTAGCAGAACAGTGGATGATCGACATCGCCTTGATCCTCTAACCACCATGTGCCAAAGAATTGTTGCTATGAACAACGAAATATATTCTACTCTAGCCAAAATTTTCTGTTTTGTTCCGGGAATGTCCCAAGCGAGTATCAATATACGGTAATGGTTGATCATATCCGAAAACACGGGAACAAACATTTAATGAAACAAAATGTATGCAATCAACATCAAGACACTTATTGCTGTAGATGGTTTTGATTCTATTATTCAATTAAGAGTAACCACGAATAAAATAACCCTATGATGTAAATTTAAATATCATCATATCTACATACTTAGTCTTAAGGAACAATCCAATCAATAATTGCGTATTCTAGATTTAACAACCGAAGAATAATTTATCGTGGGTAAAGTTGCAGATTTTCATATTTTTGAAGAAGAATGAAATGCTAACATTTGTTAAAGACTATCACTAATTTGATCCACGAGTGCACCTATTTGCACCTACAGTCGACATTCTAATTGTTATTTAAGACTTATCATAAGTTATTCATAACTTCGTCAAAGCAATGGTCTTGAACAAACTTTTATGAATAAATCTGTTTTCGAAATATCGACTTATTCTAAATCTCGCAAACTGGAAGATTATCAACAATTCGACCGATCACGAACAAAGATTTTGCACTAGAACTTAATAATGTCTACAGTTTTAGGTCGTCTATTTACCTCCAGTACATGGGATAGCCGCAATATTCATAATTATTTGAGAACATCAATGTTTGCTCGACCTCAGCAATTCAAAAATACGAGTATAGAACACTTTGTACCATGTCACTGCGACTGGTTTACCTATCGCGCCTAATAAGTACTGCTACTTTCCACAAAATTGAGTCCACTCAAAATAAATACACCACATGACTGCAATAAGACCTTATAAATCGGTTAATAAAGAGCTTGAGATGATGAGTGTAATTTAAGTACATAGATGAAAACATTTACATACTCAATTCACACAAAACCATTCCTAGGAAAACTTAGTGGTGGGAATTACTTTTCAATGAATAAAAACTAGCTTATCTAGACATTCTGGTGGTCCGGAAAGATGCACCCTTACTTCAATTATTTTGCGTAACTTCTCATGACTGTTTGTCCTAAACGTGCCACCGAGACGTTTCAAAGATTCATAGAAAACATATTCAAGATGACACTTTATACAACATGACATATACCGATGACATAATGATCCTTAGTCCAGACATTTGTTCGTATTCAGAACATTTTAGCAACATAAGTTTCCGCTTAATAGATTACAGTCTGAAAATCAAATGAGAAAAACAAATTTCAGCTACTTCAGTTCATTTCTTAAAAAAACCGTATTCCACAACAAGATATTTAATCTACACTTTTCAAAGCCTGGTTCACTTAAAAACCTTCCACCACTTAAGATATTAAATGATTTACAGAAAAATTGAATGTTTTCAACAGTTACTGTAAACTACTGTTGGTCCGTCCAAACAATTATATACGTTATGCGAACACATGAAAATCGAATATTACTAAGCAGTAACTCTGCTACTTCGTGGTCAATTAGATGACGATGAATTTTTTGTTAGACAGTCAGTTCGTTATTAAATAACACTATGCTACTATACAGGTAATAAACGGTCTTTTATATTCACAATGTATTTTATGGAAATTTTGATTTACTCCACATTGTAAAATAAGATTACTGAAGTTTAGAATTCAAAAACGTATTCATTCATGTAATCTGCAACAAGTACAGATGTAGAGGAAGTTATTTCCTCCGACAAAATTTAAGTATCAATTATTTTAAAAATTTAAACCATCATGGCTGATTGGAACAAATTTTATTAAAAAAGAAAATATTCGTTTAATCTTTAGAACATTCTTTGTTTAAATTCTTTGATGTATATACTTTTGAATTGTGCGTAATTCAATTTTTCTGTATTTTGCATCTGTATGGCGTAATTTTATCTAGCAAGTTCCATTTACCATATTACTTCTCGGTTCGGTTTAACAAAGTTTGATTTGCATAATATAAGCCTTAACTAATAAGATTCCATTTTCATTTGTGCATATTTGGATTGTTCAGGAACAGATAATTTATTAATTCTGTTGTTCGCATTTAATCTCTTTTTAGGTTAAATATCCGGGTGAAAAGTTCCATAAGAAGTTTACAATCCTTCGCCTATTAGTTGATTAATTAATTATATATTTAGCTGTGATAAACATGGAGGCTAATCATAAATTGAAGAGATTGATAATTTGGTTCAAAGTATTGCAAGCTTTAACTGAATTGGCGTCTATGGGGCTCTCATCAGCTAATAGGTCTGGAGCCTCTACAATATATGGCGACCGCGCCAGTACAAAAATTATCAGAATACCACCGTTTAAATCCGAAAAACCTTCAGTTTCGGTCGGAGATGTCCAAATTTTATTGAAGCTAAACATTATTGGGAACCCTGTGGAGATATTTGCTGTCACATGGATGGCATTGCTAGAAAGTTTCAGAAGCACTTTGGACATTTTTAGAAACAAAACCGTTGAAGATGAACCACACAATCCATTTTTGTTGTGGTGGAACCAGATGGAAAGGATGCACGCAACTTGTACAGAGAACTTCCTCACCGGAAAAGCGTATAACCTTCGCTGGTAGGAGTCGTAGAGGAGGTTCCATTGCGAAGGCTCCGTGATGCTCCTATAAAAGGCATACTTAATGAAAAATCGAAAGTGCGACAAGTGAGAAGAGCGCCGTAACAGACGGCAAGAGAGTTAGATTCATCTTAAGCCGAGATCTTGAAATCGTTGCCGGATTATCCAGCAATAAATGCATTATTAGAGATGAATGGACAACTCTGGAATTTCACCTAGACACAGGTGCAGAAGTAAGCATAGTTACGTCAGATGTGGCGAAAGCGGATTGTGCCACATTGGATTATCATTTATGGGCTGCACTGGTAGTCCGATAGGATTTATGGGAATGAAAGAACTGTCGGTAACTTTGGGACAGAAATCTTCATTTATTTGGAAATTTCTGGTAGCGGATATCAAGGATCATATCATTGGGATGGATTTCTTATCTAATTTCAATCTGACACTAGATCCCAAAATTAGGACTATCGGAGAAGAAGGGGTGAAAATACACAATGTGTCTGATACTTCAGCTGTTAGAACTGTCCATTTACCCCGTCTTATAGTCACAAGTGACTTTGCCTTTATCATCGCGAAACATCTTGCAGGATTTCAACCTTTTGATGACAAACGAAATGAATTTTAAAAATGAGTTGAGCAATAAACAGATTTGGTAGAGCCGTTGCCTTGTTCACCCAAGGCCAATCCGTTGGTTCAACACAAACAACAAATTGATATAGCTGAATTTCACCAATTGCGCGAAGAGAATTTGTAGGTGGTCAAATTCCAATGTTGCCTCCCTCATTAGTGGTGATTCCAAAATCTGAATTGGGACAATGAAGGATTTTTTGGAATTATCGTCTATTAAACTCAGTGACTAAGGATGATTCTTATCCTATCCTAAACCAGAGTAGTCTACTCCGAGACATAATGGAGTATGAGATTTATTCAATATTAGACCTGCAGAAAACGTACTATCAGGTACTGATAGAGGAAAGCTTTATATCACTCATCGCAATCAGATTTCCAGGAGGGGAATCGCATTAATTTCTTCGAATACCTTTTGGTTGAAGAATGCTAGTCAAAGATTTCAGCGTTTGGTTGAAGAAGTCCTTTAGAATTGTCCATTTGCGAGGGTGTACATAGATGACAATATTATTTTCATTCGATCGCGTAATTAATATGGTAAGCATTTGAAAACAGATTTGACCAGGATGGAAAAATATGGATTAAAGGTCAAAATCAATAGGAGCACAATTAGATGCTCACCGGTAAAATATATTGAACATATATTTTCCAAAGACGGAATTAATCATTTGGAAGGTCAAGTTCAAGCCATCAAGAACGTAACGGATCAGCTATTATCAACGATTATTTCCAGATCTAGCCGGAATATTAGGATTGCTAACACGCCACCTCACACTTGAGGAGATCACGATCAAGAAGTCTTGGTCTTTCACCTTAATTTCGGAAGAC
The DNA here is from genome assembly GCA_029291075.1 of Eudiplozoon nipponicum. Lineage (NCBI taxonomy): Eukaryota > Metazoa > Platyhelminthes > Monogenea > Mazocraeidea > Diplozoidae > Eudiplozoon > Eudiplozoon nipponicum. The sequence continues at coordinate 70,223 of JAQBSW010001575.1, forward strand.
CGAGAAAAATTCCATAGGGTTGAGTAATTGCCAATTGACGTAAATACTCTAGCCCCAATAGTTTAGGAGAAGTCATTTGAGCTAATCACAGATGTCTCAGATGTTGCAAAAGATGCAGTGCTTCAGCAACGTGACAAGGATATAGTTAGATCAATTAAGTATTATAACCGAAAGCTTCAGGGCCGAGAAAAACATTATGATACTTTTGGTAAAGAGCTGCTTTCTGTGTATGCTGCAGTGCTAAATTTTAAGCACTATTTAGACGGTCATTAGTTCAAGTTATTGACAGATCACAAGCCGTTGATAAGCATAATTGATAAAACCACGAGGCTTAATTACTCCCGCATGGTGAATTCCCAGATTACTCGATTAACAGAGTTAGATGTCACTCTCTCTCATATCGCTAGTATAGAGAATGTGTTATTAGATGCACTTAGCAGACCAAATGAAGCAGGCACCAAGCCCATACCTTAAGGTCCATTGAAGAATCTAGATTATTCTTCTAACAATTTATTAAATCCAGGAAGCGCAAGTATAGGATCCCTTTACATTAATATTGGCTAAGAGACCCAGCCATGCTCGTAAGCTCCTGAGTGTCAAGTGGTTGTTATGTAAACGTCCAGAGACCAAACCCGACCATATGTGCTGCTGGAGTTACGCGCCATAATAATTCAACAATTACATGATTTGGGACATCCTTCCAAAAAAGCCACTATTTCATTAATTACTGAGAATTACGTATGGTCGCATATGTCTAAAGCCATACGAGCTTGGGTAAGGGCCTATGCTAACTGTCAAAACTCTAAGGTTTGGAGATACCAACCAGACGGTTCAGACATGTACACATAGACATTGTCGAAATATCCGAACTTAACCGTCAAAAGTATTTTAGTCGTCAATTTGAAGTTCCAATTTTGAAGGATATGACAGCGCAAGAAGTCTTGTTCGCATTCCTACATAATTGGGTATCGCCTTATGGTGTTCCTGTAAGGGTCACTAGAGATCGCGGTAGTCAATTTATGTCAGAGCTTTTCATAAGATCACTCAACATCGTGGGAGCTAATGTATTGCATACTAGCGCATACAACCCATTTGTAAATTGGGTTGGTAGAAAGGCTGCATCGTGAACTGAAAGCTGCGTTGAGTTGTACTAGTGCAACAGGCTGGATACACGATCTTCCTATAGTATTGTTTGCCATGCGCAAACAATATAAGGCACAATTAGGAACTTCAATTGCAGAATTGATATATAGATAATTATTAAGGTAGCCTGGAGTTCTTCTAATAGACACTCCATGTAGTCTTGATTGAGCTTCTAATTAAATAGATTTTTTTGTAGGAGCACTTAGAAATAAAATGTGTCCTTAAGCTCCAACAAAGACTAGAAAAGTAAAACCCAAGTGCTTTGTGTTCTCCGATCTACGATCGGCTTCGCATATTTTTTAGCAAATGAAAATAGAAAAAATTGCCTGACTCCATTTTACAAAGTACCGTATAAGGTCAAAAGGATTATGTTACTTTGGATCGTTGCATTCCCCAGGTTATCTGGATTGACGATTAGACTGAAGGACTATATAAGTTAAAGGTTAATCGTTCCATGGAATTGTCTGATGTGAGTAATCTAACCACGCAGTTACAAAAGTCAAACCAGCAACTTTCACAAGACGTGTTGTCCACGGCATCGATATCATGTTCAACCGAGCTACAAGATAATCACGCTCTATCAACGTTAGACAAACTAGCAGTTCAAGTGACAAATGAACAAGTCCCAACGTCGAATACAGGGGTAACAGTATACAAAACTCGCTCCGGAAGAGTTCAACGTCAGCCAAAATACAAGGATTTTGTCTATTACTAGACGCCTTTTTTTAAAAGTTTGTGTATGTAAAGACAGATATTTTCTCCGACAAGATTAAAATGACAACTATTGATAAATTTAAACCAGCGAAGCTGATTGGAGCGAATATTATCAATAAAGTATATATTCATTTAATTTATAGAACATACTTTGCTTAAAAGTATTGTAATATATATAATTTTCAAATGTGCGTAATCCAAGTCTTTTTGCTTTTTTGTCTGTCTAGCGTGATTTTCTCTAACAAGTTTCATTCGCCCTTTCATTTCTCCATTCGGTGTTACAAATTTTGATCTTTACAATATAAATTATAACTAAAGAGTGTCCGTTTTCATTCGTGCATATTGGGATCGTTCAAGAACAGGTAAATTAATAATTCTGTTTTTTTGCATCTATTCTCTTTCAAGTTAAATATTCGGGTTCAATGTAGCGTAAGAAGTACACAGTCCTTCCTTATTACTTGATTAATTAATTACATATTTAGGTGTGATTAACATGGAGGCTAATCTTAAATATGAGGACACTTAGTACAGGGAGTCGTAGGCATGAACTTAATAGATATGGAATAGAAAAATAGCTAATCAGATTCCTATAGGCTCATTTAGACTGAATATAACTTGAGGTCTATGGGGCTCTCATCAGCCAATAGGACTGGAGTTTTAACAGGCATTAGATAAGATAATTTAATCGAGATCTCCAAGCTATTCATGGCTCATTGTGTCATCTTATTAACATTGTAACCAGAAGCATAGTTGTTTTTGTTAAAATATTCGGCACTTTACGCAGCGTACATCAAAATACGACCTCCATAATCGTAAACTAGCGTGGCCAGACGAACAACAGCCTTCATGTCTTATAAAATAGCAGTTCGAAGGAAAGAAATTTACTGCAGATTCATTTTAAAGCCCAAAGTCACGCAACGGTCACCTTTGCTATTCTTTGCCAGCAAGTCTAAATTCAGTTAGCTACACTTAAAAAAATTTCTAGTAGGAGCACAAAAAATGCAGACACTCAAGGTGAAATATCAATGGTTCGCTACAAAAATATTTTTGTATGCAGAATCTGGGATTTTCCCATTATCTAATTTATTGGTACGCAGCCACAAAAGCTTGCCTTTCCTAATATCCTCCTGTGGAAATTGTTTTTCCCCAATAATTTTATATCTCATCCATTTAGTTATGCGACTAAAAAACTAATAACAGATTGTTCCTTACACCGAACGCTATTCGATGAATCCTAAGGGTGCAACATCAGACAAATAATATTATCAGGCGCACTCGTTCTAATTTGGAACATTTCTCGACAAAAACGTTTCGTTTAGTTGTTCAAATCGAAATTGCTCATATAACTTGAGATTAAAATAGTAGCTATTTTCTAACGACAGGTTTACTCGACGGCTTGTGACATTACTTCTTTGCAACGTATCTGAGAATGATGTCACTAGTTGTTTAATTATTGCATGAATAGCCATTATGGCGATTATAACAAAGCTATTTCTGAAAGAGTTACACGTTTCTTCTCCAATCGTTTTAAAACGACTTGATGTTTCACGAGGTATACTTTACAACACGCACAGCCACACTCTATGTTTGGAAGAATGCATACTAACTAAAAGACGCGTTGTCATTTTGTATTTTAGTGGTTATTGGGGAGATGAATTACCCTTAGTACTCCTTGCAATTTGATCTCATATATGCAAATCCATTTTATCTCTTGGTTTTAGCTTTTGTATTACGTACTTATGCCTGCCGATTATGTTTCCCCGTATACTACACACAAAGATCTTCTTTTCTTTGACTTTAAATCAGTAATGTATGAGCCCAGCAGCCTAGCTAAGTTTCTTGTGCTGTCTTCGTTCAACAGAAACTTCACATTCGCAGGAAAATATTTTCTTGCAACAACGTTTTGATACCACCCTTACAACCTTAGTGTAGCGGCCTTTAGAAAAATTCACTTCGACCAGCTAGGTTTTTATTTATAGTCCAGGGTGGAACACGTATAGAAAATTTTAAGCCCGATAGTGATCGTATACAAGCAGCTACATAATGTGCGATTGATTAATAATTTATCGTTCATTGCTATTCCATTTCTCTGTGTCAACAGTTTGATTTTCGTGTAATTATTGTGCTATACTACCATCATCAGCTCATATGAATACACTTGAGTCATGAGCATTATTCTTACTTGTCTCGTATGGTATATGAAATTAATTTTTAGTTAACAAATGCGTAGAAATTATTAATAGATCGTCGATGCTATTCCGTTTTTGCAGTAAGAATCGTGGAGAGAGCGTGCTTGTGGTTTTCAACATTTTTCTCTACTTTCGAAGGATATCGGGTTTTATTTTGTTTTTATTTTCAGATTCTCGGGATTTCTTGTCTGATTTCATCTCTCAGGATACTCCAGGAATCTACCTACACATTTTTTGGAATCAACCTTCAGTTATCAAGGATCTATTTCTAGCTCACCCGATTTTTCCGTTTATTTCTACATTTTAATACCTATTCTTTTTCGCTCATCAATACTCATTCTTTTCCTCTCTTTTACCGTAATCAACATTAATTCTACTCTTCTATCTAACTCCACCATGAACCAACTTTCGTCGCCAGCCCCCATCTCCCCGTTCCTCACCCAAAAGATTATCTCCAATATTTCTGATCTCCAACAGCAAATGGCGGACATCACAGGATTACTTGGAGCACTGACCGGCAACCTTTCAGTCTCCTCCGTTCAGCCCCATTTGTTGCGTCAAGCGGATGCGTTTCTGAATGGGGTAGCCAGGGAGGTTGCCCTGCGAAACCACAACAAGCGAAACCTCTTTCTTTGGTCTCCGCGCTCCCCACTCTCAAAGGACGATCTGGCCTCAGATCTCATCAGTCAAATAGGGGAAAGCTTTAGCCACCTTAAAGAGATCTCCTCGGGAAAGGGTCGAGCCTTCATTCTCTCCTCGCACAAAAGACTGTCTGACGATGAGGTTCGTCATCTCAAATTACACTCGCCCATCTTAACATCCGGGCAAGTCAAACTCAAACGAGACTACACTCTGCTACAGAGGACTCTAGAGAAAGCCCAAACCCATAAACCGGACACCACCCCTCCTCCAGCTCATCACGCCTTTCCGGGCTGGAGCAACCCAAAGAAAAGCCGCTCAGTTCACGGCGGAATCCTTGGCGACGCACCTTCCTCCAGTCCACCCCTACTGACACCTTCCCGATTTGAAGGCCTTCCTCTCACTTTTAGCCCTTACTCCGCAACCAGTCCCCCCACACTATCTCAAGCTTTACCACGTCGTCGTGGCCGACCACGCCGCGCTAAGCCTCCTAATAACGCACCTTCTCTCCCAAGCTCGTCCGCCAGGTCCACATCCCCTCGACAAGTTACCTTTGTGACAGATGCTATGACCCAGAAACCGAAAAAACGTATGTCTACTAAGGCCAAGCAAAACTTCGACCCAGCCCCATCAACTTCGTCTCCCCCTACTGAATCCATCATCGACCCCACCCTGGACTGTTGCGTCCCAGCTCCTGATCTTTCTCTGTCCCTGCTCGCCCCCTCAACGCAGCTTCCGAGTGCCCCCTCGAGCCCAGATATCTCGCCCCCCTTTTGCTTTCAAACCCTACAACTGCCTCACCCACCTGATAAACGCGGGACAACAGAAATCCAAATCGACGCTGACCACTCTATCCTTGTCAACGAGCGGTCTGTCACCCTCATCAGCCCTAGATCTCGCTCCGCCCGCCAGCGGAAAGCCCCCGCACGCTTCTCCTCCCCGATCTAACCATCCCTCTCTCAAAGCACTCTCAGCAATCCTCATCAACTGCAGGTCACTTACGCCTAAAATTAATCAACTACGAGCTTTTCTGTCCTCTAACGAGATTGACATATGCGTTCTTGTTGAGACTTGGCTGTCCCCTTCCATCCACTGTGATGATCTTTTCCTCATTCATGGATACACGTTCCTTCGTAGCGACAGAACTGTCGGTCGTGGGGGCGGACTAGCTGCCTATGTCCGATCCCTTCTTATGCCCAAACGCTTGTCGACATCGAACTCTCAAGGATTGGAATTTTTCTCGTTTCAGCTACAAATCCTTAACCAAAGCATATCTACCTGTGTTGTCTACAGACCCCCTAATATCTCACTCATCGACGACACCCGCGGGGCCCAACTTCTATCTACTTTTTTCTCTTTACACTCTGATCGGTACGTCGTTGTGGGTGATCTCAACCTCCCCATGACTAACTGGCATAATCTAGCTTCCGAAAGTCACCCACTGCTTTGACTCTTTGCGGATAACCTGCTACACCAATTCGTGCATTTTCCTACCCGAGGGAACAACCAACTGGATTGTGTACTCTCCAATAACGAGGTGACCGATGTTCGCTCTCGGGAGATCTTCCCCAACCTTGATCACTGTCAGGTATCCTTCCTCTTACCTCTCTTATCCTTCACCCCTCGAGAAGACACCCAATCTTTCAGACGATTCACCAACTGGGAAGAGTTCCGCCGACTCTGTGACACAGTTAACTGGAGGGACCTCTTTCTCCCAAACAATCTCTCCTCGTGCTTTTCCGAAGTCCATAACATCCTATCCTCCCACTATAACTCCGCCACCTCTATTCAACACGTATACTCGACGAATAAGTTGAACGCTCTGTTTAAGGCACGTGACAACCTCGCACGCAACTCTCGTCTACGCACATCGTCACTTGCCCGCGCCCTCGCTCTGAGACGCATTGATGGGCTCATTAAACAGGCTATCAACAAACAGGCGCTCCACATCGAAAAACGCATCCGCTCAGCTCCTAACCCCCGGGCAAAGTTCGCCATCATCAAACACCAATTGCTGCAAAAGCCTAAAACCTCGTTTATCAACTTCTCTCAGTCAGGCGACCCCTGCTTCGCCAATGATTATCTGACTCACCTTCTCGACTCCTTTTCCACTCCCACTCCGCCTGTTGAGATGTTAGACAACGGAGACACCGAGAACCTACGCTGGTTCCATGTCTCTCCGGCTTCCGTCGCCCAAGCAATTAAAAACATTAAATCTAAACACCAATTTGATCAATATGGTGTCTCGGTCAGTATGATTGCCCTTCTAGGCTGGAACGTCTTCTCTCTGATTGCAGATGTTATTAATCATTGTCTCGAAACCACCTATCTTCCCCCGGACTGGCTCAATTCGACGATCTCTCCTATCCCTAAAAATGGCACTTCTTCGATCTCATCATTTAAAGATCTCCGCCCCATTACTATCGTCCCTTCTTTCACCAAAATCTTCGACAGGATCTTATACAACCTAATCTACCCCTCCATTAAGTCTCATGTAAACTTCTATCTCCTCGATGATCAACATGGCTTTCTGAATGGCCGCTCCTCTTCCACCAACTTAGTTAGTGTTCTCGATCATTGCTACTCCTCCTTCTCTAAAGGGCTTCAGTGCACCCTCCTATTCCTGGATATTTCCAAGGCTTTTGACTCGCTGTCATTTTCAGCAATCGAATCCGCCTTACTGAGAAGCGGTATCTGCGGCAACGTACTCAATCTTATTAGTTACTATCTCCGAAACCGATATGCGACAGTAAAAGTTGGCAGTAGTCACTCGAGGCCAGCCCATATCAGATCCGGTGTTCCCCAGGGCTCCGTACTTGGTCCCATTCTCTTCAACCTTACGCTCGCGCACATACAGGTTGATGACAACCTTTTCAAACTGTTCAAATATGCGGATGACATGGTTATCGTATTCAGCAACTCCAAAACATCCAACCCCTCCTTATCCCTTATATCGGAGCTCCTATCCTCGCTCCACTCGCAGCTCAGCAGAATCGGCCTCAAACTAAATCCCACCAAAACTCGCATAATGAAACTCTCCTCTGATCCATTCTGCTCTATCCCGGTTGCCAACTACCCCCTTGATATAGAAATAATAGATTCGGCCAAACATCTTGGCATTCACTTCTCAAAATCCCTAGACTTCTCCCTACACCTTACACACACTACCTCCAAACTCTTCAAATGGGCCCGTCTGATCTGTTTTAAGACTAACAATCCCACTCTCCAACTCACGTTATTCAAGGTCTACGTTCTGCCCCTCATTTCCTACGCCAGCTAATTCTACTTCCCGAAATGCCAAAACTATAGGGAACGCCTTCTTCTGGCAAACCTTCTTCCGCTTTGGTTCACCCGTCACCTTCGCGTCATTTCTTTTATCCACAAGATCACAACCTGCTTACCACTCTCCAACTTTGCCCACCCCAGTCACCACTATGCCACACGTTCTAGTAACTCTTCTATCCAAGCCAACCATACCCCCACCATATTTAAAAAAATCTATCTCTTCTCCAAAGCCACTAATGTCTTCAACGCTCTCCCCACAGACATAAAGCTCCTACCCCAGCACGAATTCAAAAAGGCAGCCCATCAGTGATACGACCGATTGGAAACGAAACTGGTTCCTTCTCAATCCATAACATTTACTTCACCCCAGGCTATCCTCTTTACTAACTTCGTAGGGTTAAATCCCTCAGGCAGCCATCTAATCTTCCACTTTACCTCTCTTGTCTTATTCTTTTCTTCTAGATTCACTAATACCACCTCTCAGCCCATTCCTAACCCCATTATATCCACGTTGTGGATACTCTACTACGTTTTGCTCATCCAACTCTTTTCTTTCTTGTTTCAGCGGAGGACCGGAAACCCAACAGCCCTACCGATCCACCAACGGTTCGCTTCGGACTTCGACTCTCCCTGGTCTTCTTTTAATCACAATCACGTTCTACGGATGCCTGCGATCCTTGCAAGACTCGCTCGCCTCAATCCTGCTGACTCCATCAATTCATTCGTCACGACAATGGACTCCATCAGTCGACGTCTACCTCCGGGCCGCCAACTTTTCATCTTCATCTTTGATTTCGATCTCACATTCACCTTGAAGATCTGATATTTCAAGGACTATCTCCAATTGATCTTGTCTAGTCAAATGGAACTTCGTTTATATTTATTTTTCACCAGATTGAACTGTCTTGATGTTAATGATAACTTTTACCCTCCCCAACCCTCCCCTGCTATTAAATACTTTGCTAGTCACAATTCCACTCACCTCCACATATCCTACCCTTGATTTTTAATTTCAATGGTTGGGCCAGTTAGCCTATGATGCCAAATAGATGTATTATTATTATTATTATACTTTATTTTATTAGCATTTCTTAAATTTCTACTTTGGATTTTTATACACTAGACATATGAACCCACAGTATTTTGTAATATAACCAACTAATTAGACATAACGCTATGTGCATCAATTTTATGTAGACATCGGATTCATTTAATAGTGTAGGCGTTCATCATGTATAAAATAACTTCATCAGATACATACCTTACGTATTCACGTATCTCACTCATTCTATGTATCGCAACACAGGGCACACATTCACTATATGGGCATTAACAAACTAATCTAATTCGCACAGGAAGCGTCAATTAAAAAGTGCTGCGATCTTCAAAGTTTTTCAACGCTGCTCTAATAGGCTTCATACGCTAGGATTGACCACTACTGCTTACACAATATGTGGCTAAACTTGTGGTTAACTGATGTCATATCACTGATGAAGCAGTTTACGAGTATGCTCCAGCCCAATTTCAGACCATTTAGATATATTTTGTTGTTAGACTAGGAAAGATCATCGCCAAGTTTCTTAACTGAATTATAATTCTGCCCTACGACACTAATCATAACTTGTCACGAGGAATTTTGTCTCCCGTTTAATAGGAGGAAGTGTTTAAACGGCTGAAATTATGTCTTCGAAATTTTGTAATTTAATTCAAATGCAATTCGCAATTTCATTGACAGACACTAGGTCAAAGAGCAAGCACGCAATCTTACATGGCCATCAATCAATCACATGTAACATTCAATAATCAATTTTTATATAAGCCAAATACATTTTTTAGTGAAACTGGTCAAATCATATATCTGATATCTTGTCGCACATCATATCTAAAAGTGACCTCATAGCCCTCATCACAAGGTTTGTCTCATCCCGCTTCTGATAATTTACTCGTTACCACACATGTACACAATGAAAATTAGGCAAAACACAAACCACAACCTTCGACACTAACAAAATCGAATGAACATACTGAGGGCACGAAATCCCGCACTGAGGGTTGGTATCTTGACTCTTTGCAAGCTTAATTACAGTCGATTTTATCATAGTCAATTAAAATTTGTCTTTCTTTCGGAAGAACTGACATGAATTTATTGAAACCACTTTCCTTTATCAACTTCTACCAGCCCCACCGTTATTATTATGGACAAGCAATATTCAGTCACTATTTCACTAACTTATGCATAGCCTTACTTTCGAAGTGTATCAAGATCTCTTCAATTTTTGTACCAGATTGCCTTTGTTGTCAAATAGAAATGAAATATTTATTTGTTATTAAATGGATGTATTTTTTGTTCACCATCACTATGTTTGTACAGGTAGGCTTTACTAACATAATATTTAAATTGTCATCATTGTTGAATGTAAACAAAATAGGATTGACTGACTGGTGCAGTCATTATCGTTGATGTAGTGCAGGTAGGCATAACTGCTTGCCTTATTTAAACATAAATGATACTTTTAATCAACTTGGCATCACTGTAGGCCCGTTTAAATTATCAAAATTATATTCGTAACGATATACTATACTGACTGTCCATTTTAATCATCATCATTGTAGAAGTGCATGTAGACACAAATGTATGACTGGTTTGAACATAAATCCTATTTTAAATCAGATGAGCTGTACTGAATGTCCTATTCAATTTATATCATTGTACTTGTAAAGCTAGACAGCACTCACATTCTTGTTTGATTATAATCATTGTTATAGTTTATGTAATGTAATAGCTACTTTTTTTAACCATCATTATGGTAAAAGTGCAGCTAGACGGCACTGACAGCTTGATTTATTCATGAACATAGCAGTGTTGCTGTGAGAAAGCATTCACCGCCGGATTTAATCGTCGTCACAGTAGAAGTTCATTTAGACCACACTGATTAGCTGGTTTAGCCATTATTATTTCAAAATTGCAGCCAGTTATGAATTCATCATCATTTTGGTTATGCTGCCAGACAGTAATGGTAACACTTTTAAACCATCGTTATTGCAGTAAAGTTGTTAGACAGATCTGACTGGTTGTTTAATCGTCATATTTTTAGCAGTCACGCTAGAGAACCGATTGACAGATACAATTATCGTCACTATAGCAGTGCAGCTAAGCGGATCTGACAGCATAATTTAATTATTTTATTGTACTTTATCAACTGAACTGTACTTTCAGCCATCTCTAGTACTCACCATTATAGTAGAGGAGCCAGGCAGAATTGACTACCTGAAATAACCATCAACATCGTAGTAGTACAGCAAGACTGGACTTTAAGACTGATTTAATCAACATTACGGTAGTATTGCACTAAGAACTTATTGTCTGGTATAAAATTCAACTTTATAATATATCAATCAGACATTACTGGTCGATTTATTCATTCATCATCATTTTAGTAGTGGACAGTAATTACTGAATGGTTTAATCGTTATCACTGTAATAATTCATCTAGCCAAAAATGAAAGCCGGGATTAATCACCGTCATCGTAGTGGGTTGTGTAGACTGCCTGGATAAATCAATATCATTTTATTACTCAAGCTACACTACTTTTTAAATCATAATTGTAATAATGAGGAGAGAAAGCACCCACTGCTTGGCTTTCATTGAAAAAGTGCAGCAATACTGCATTGACTGCCTGGTTCAGTGGTTATCATTAAGATAGGGCATCTAGACAACACTTTTTGCCTGGTTTTATCACTCTCAATGTTGTATTTTATTATGTCAGCATTAAATCAGCTAGATATCAATAATATCCGGGTTAGATCATCATCATTGTAATAGTGCGGCTAGGCAACCATAATTGCTTGGTTTAACCACAATGCCAGTTCATCGAAACTTCACTGACTACTTGGTTTGGACATAATTAATGTAGTTTCTGATCTAGCCAGAACTTTCTGTCGGAATAAATCATCATATTTTAGAGCAGCTAGACAGTACTGACTACCAGATTTAAAATTCTTTGTAATTGTGAATTTAGATTGCATTCAATAACTGGTTTATTCACCATCAATTCGTAGTTCTTCTTGACAGTGCTGACTACGTGGTCTAACCAACATCGACATATTAGCACAGTTACTTTACTGCGGCTGACTCCTTTTGGAGGATAAGCCGGCTCCACATTTCATGGAGTTTCTTGGGAATTTGGTACAAGTGGTGTCCCCTCACCACAGTTATACATAACTGACTACCTATATTTAATCATTATCATTGTATATGCGCATCTAAACAGCATTCAATGCCTGGTTAAATCCTCAACACTGTATCAAAACCGAAACCTTGATTAAAAGAAATTTTATCAGTCCAGCTGGACAGCAAACACTGATTCATTTAAGCATTATTTTATTAGTGAACCAAGACAGTACTGTTGGTGGCACTTATTAGAGCAGGAATTGCGTTCTCCGGCAAATGCAGAGAAAGTAAGATAGCGTAGCAGTGTCTAGTAATACTCCTAGACACTTGAAACCGGCTCTGGTTGACTGGCTGGTGTTCCTTCTGCTGTGGCGTTGAAATCAGCGACGAGAATCAGTGTGAAAGCTAAGAATTGTCTTGTTGAAGATCTGCGACAACGCCGTGGTGACTGGCACACGTAGAGGTGCAATAAATAAATGTTTCTCTGTCTCACTAGTTGTACAGCGACAAGATTGGCGTGACTACATGACTCTGCTTGGAAAGCAAGTCTAGAAATCAGCGTAGGTGAACAGTCAGTGTGACAGGAGACATCATGTTCATGTAGTGCGCAGCAGAAATAAAACGTGATTACTAACTAGCATCGTAAATGCACCGTGCTTATATAATGTTAAAATCAAAAGATCGCACGCCGTTGGTTAATGGAAAATTTTTCTTGTTTTAATTTAAATTTAAATTTCATTTACGCAATATGTCGGCGAATTGTTTTTGAGCGGTTACATCACTTTCCTTTCTGAAAAAAGGAAAAAAATTCCTCTCGGCGAGGCTTAATAAGAAATGTAAGGCTGAGGTTGAACCTAGTTAATCAACTGATTATTATTCTGCCCATAGTTTTATAAAAAAATACCATAAATTCTGGGCTAGAGTATGCTTGTTGGTTGCTTTAACAATGATATGATGCCAAATTACCACAAGGAATTACTACAAAAACTGTTAGCTGTAGTTGCCGGTCATACCATGTGAGGAAAAATAGAGCAGTGTGAGGGTTGGAGAGCCGCAGCGTGAGGATTTCAAGGTAAATTGCCACCGAAGTTGCCAGGTTTAAGTTAAAACCTGGGCAGGCTGGATCGCCGTCAATGTGTTTGAATACGACCAAAGGAGTTGGCATGTGTTGGAAATTGTGGTCATGTTATTCGTAGAGTGGTCACTTGCAATTAATGAAGTTGAGATATGCATTGAAAGTAGCCTGTACCATGATATGAAGCCAGTAACCACTTAGTGTTGCTACACAATGCGTCAGCTTTAAGTAGTTGGTCATACAAAAAAAAGGCAGTGTGAGCATCTGTGCGAGCTATACGTTACAAAGTAAAAATATATACTTAAAAATCAAAGGATTACGACAAAAAGTGTTCTCAAACATTGTCGTAGAGATGGCATAATACCAAAGAACTGTTCAAAAAATGCTACACAATTGTTAGCTAAGAACAGCTGGTTATTTCACGCAAGACAAGTGAGTGTGAGAAGAAATATAAATCATGTGGATTCATAGAGGTCACGTTGAGTGACATAGGACGGAAGTGGTGTGCATAATGTTAAAAATTTAGTAGGTAGAATAACGAAAAATTATGTTAAAAAATATCAGTTATGCGTTAGCAAAGCAATCTATTGCTAGGTTGAGTTTGTAGGTAGATAGAGTCTGAGACGTATGTAGAAGGTTGTGTGTTTCCAGGATCGGGAGCTTTGATAATCGGTTTCAACTTGTCTATGCTTACCGATGTAGGTGTTGCACTTTGAATAATAATGAAGTATTTTGGCTGTCCGAGCAAAATCGAGTAAGGACCGCGATGTTTTGGTTGTAGTGGTGCAATAACAGTGTCGGTGCCAACAAGTACTCTTTTACAGTTTTGGAGTTGCGTGTGAAAAAAGAATGGGCGAAGAGTATGTCTCGACTGCTGTTCAGACATGTTAATGAAATGAAGACGGAGGCGAGTAGCTTCGTCTTGTGGGTCATTCTGTGCGGGTAGTATACATGGGAGCTGACTAGGTAGGCGTAGATCCATGCCATATTAGAGTTATGACGCAGACGTTTCAATGGATTTACGAGAACGGAAACGCAAGGCAAGCAGAGATAAAGGTAGTGCATCGACCCAGTTGACATTAATGAACGAGGATACTAAAGCAGCTTTGAGTTCCCTATGCATTCTCTCTATCATACCGTTAGATTGGATGTGGTAGGTAGTCGTCTGGCGTAAGGTGCATCCCATGAAACGCAAGATGGTTTTGAAAGGATCCATAATGTGATATCCATGCAGAGATAAAACCGTTAGTTACTTCATCTGCAGAAATGGTGCCAAGAGATAATGCCGCAGGCCATCGTGTAAATTTATCAATCATTGTTAGAAGGTAGCTGAAATCTTGAACCTTTGACAGATGCTCTATGTTGATGTGAACGATGGCTAGGCGAGAAGTAGTTCGGAAATGTTGCAACTTAAAACAACTGTGCCGTGTGATCTAGTTTTTCTGGCAAATGGTACACTCGGAGACCCATCGTATAACGTGTTGCCTGAACCCGAGAGCCCAGAAAAGATCTGTAAGTAGTCGGACATTCGCTTTGCTTCCTGAGTGAGATATTGAGTGAATGGAGTCGAAAACGTTTCTCTGAAGGCTGGCCGGCAGAACTGGCTTGTTGGGCTGCGTACTCGATAAGTAAACAATGGGTAAGCCTTCCAAGAGACGGCATACGAACTTAGTGGAGTGACGGGCTACTGATCTTTGAATGTGTGTGTCACTGCGCTGTTCCGTTCACAGGAGGGATGGCCTTAGTGCAGGGTCAATGTGTGTCACGGAGTTGACAGTGAATGGCGACGGCGAAGGTGGTTGTAGCGAGACATCTGCCCTGGAAAGGGCGTCTGCAATGATGTTTTGTTCGTCCTTGACATGAAAGATGTGGAATTGCCATTTGCTTAGACGTGAAGACTGTCTGTCTTCTGGCGATATTTGAAGTCGCGTTTCAAAGTGCTCTAACTGATGGTGCATGATCTGTGCAAAACAACAAACCATCTGCTGCCAATGATGTTGATAAAATGGCGTACTGCGTCGTGAATAGCGAGGAGTTCTCGACCGAAAGTGTCGTTTCTCTTTTCTACTAGTTGGAGAGTACATGAGTAAAAACTGATAGGCTTCCGAAATTCGTCAATCTCTTGTTTCAAAGTGGCCTCAGTAGCAAACTCAGAAACATCTGTTGTGAGTATAAATGGTCGCTGGTAACCTGGATGCGTTAGCTAACGATTTGATGGCAAGACAGAGTAATTCCTCGTCTTCAGATAACCAAGAAATAATGGAGTTCTTACTAAGTTTTTTTCGATTCCGCAGGTGCCTACACAACGGATAAAGTTGTCTTAAAAGGCCGTAAATTTTCTGCAACTCACTCTGACTTGATATTCCTGATTGAATTCGCCTTCGATGGCAAAGGTTGAATACCTTGTGGCGTGATACAATGCCCTAGGAAGTTCACGGTTGTAGTTGTAATCTGCGTCTTGTCACAGTTGATCTTGAGTCTGTGCTTGGATAAGTGTGAGAGGACATTTCGTAAATGCTTGGCATGAGATTCTAAGTCTGGACTGAATACCATTATGTCATCAAGATATGACATATATTAAGCGGCGTCGTCGAGAAGTATGTTGTCGAAGAATATTTGAAAAGACCGTGTAGCACACTTAAGTCCAAAGGGCATGCAGAGATATTCGATAAGGCTAAATAGATTGATTACCACAGTCTTTTCAATATCTTCATGTGCTACTGGAATGTGGTGGTAGGCTTGTCTGAGGTCAATCACTGAGAAGATATTGCTGCCGTTGGGATTTTCAAGTAGAGTGTTAATATTGGGAATAGGATATGCATCAGATTTTGTCATAGAATTTAGCTTGCGATAATCACCGCAAGCTCTGTACGATCCGTTTGATTTGGAGATAAAGTACAGTGGTTATGCCAATGAACTTTTCGATGATCTGATGATTCCCTCTGCCAATAGCCTTGAAAATTTCTCTGGGGTAGCTTTCAGTTAAGCAGGGACCAGTGGTCGTTTCTTTAGTGAAATAGGTTTTGCTTCTGTAACGATATGATGCATCGTTTTGGAGACTCGTAACTCTAACTTGCTGAGATCAAAAACCGACTTGTGCTCTCAAAGAGCTGCTGATATCTCTGCTTAATGATGCACTGGAGTTGGTTGAATGACCTGTAACTCCAAACGCTCGGAGGCAAGTGTTCAATAACTTTGTTCAAGTCCGATGGAGGGGGCGATGGTCTTTTGTTTGGCAAGATCAAGGATGAGCCGATATTTCAAAAAGAAATCAAGGCCTATTATTTTGTGTGAGACCTTGGCGACGATGAATTTGTGAGTAAATTCACGCCGTAAACCTATGTTGAGTGTGCGATACCGGCAGCCATAAGTGCAGAAGTTCGTTGCGCTGTTTGGCCGTGTCATACAAACAAGTAGGCTGGTCACTTCGACTTACATTGTCAGTTTGGCTGTCTATGTGGCATATTCGGCGTGGAAGAAAAGAGTCAATAGGAATGTCAGATTGTAAGATAATGCTTCCTTGTGGCGCCGTTGATGCCGTTGATGCGCAGAAAATACGGTCTTCTACTTTCTGCGCCATACGTTTTCCGATCCTGAATCTGTCAACTGGGGAAATTCGCATTCATTAGGAAATTCTTCTGAACGGCAGAGATAGACTTGACATGAATAAAAAAACGTTTTAGTGATTATAGCACCAGTTCTTTGGGGAATATCTTTTAAAAGATTGCGGGGATCTAAATCGCCGCCTACTGTTATATAATTTTTTAGGTGGAAAAATGGGTCGCGCATTCACTTGATTTATCTTTTATTTCCCTATGACCAATCCTTCTAGAAATTTAGCCGTATTCGCCACCGTCTTCTTTAAAAAGGTGATCCTATCATCCTATTTGGAAGGACAAAAGGATGACGCATTTAACTTAGGTTTTAAAAACCTAAATTCTTACTCGCATCTCTCTGATAAGTCATCTATTGAGAGAGAGTTAGGGAGCTGTCTGTCGAACATTTTTAGTGACTGGGGAAGATTTTTAATAAAAACAACCTTAGCCTCATGACCAAAATATTGGTTTTATACCAACGTTTCCGCAATTTCCTTAAAATCTCAATGAGCCAAGATTTCACCTGTCTAACTGCGCATATTTATTTAGCTGCTCAGTTTAAGTGGGACTCAGAAAGGATTATAATTTAATTTTGAGGCCTAAAATGGGATAGAGTAGTTTCCTAATGGTCTCAAGCTTCGGATAAATCCGTCGCTGCAATTCTGAATGTAGTTTAGCGAAAATCTTTGACAGGTTTGATGACTGTCATAATCTGGAAACGAGAAGAAAGCTGAGTCTACTCGCATAAAGAATAGCTAGCAATCTCCATCCCAAACAGGAACATTAATACCTAAAACTACGAGATCTTAAATACATACATTTAACAGCAAGATGAAATATATAAAAAGACGTGAAACAAAACGCTTACCAAATTCTGCTTCCACAGTTGAAACTGACGGGATGAACACTGATGGATGTAGAAAACTGACGATATGAAAATCTGCTTTCACAGTTAAAACTAACTGAATCAAGATCGACACACACAGAAAACAGATGAAATAATGTTCTTATAAAAAAATCACAAGTCACAGTTTACCAGTTTCGAATAGTCAAAAAAATAATGTGCTTTCACAAAATAAAAAAATAATCCGCGTCCACATTATTCCAGTTTGGCACAAAAAAATGACGAGATCAAAAGAATGAACAACTTTTTATAGTTTCGCAGTTTGTACCAAAGAGATAAAAAACATTCCCTGAAAAAAATTTTTCCTTCCCAACGAAAATGACCTACCAGACCTTGACTTAAAAAATTTCACAACAAGAGTAAAAAATATGGTACGTTCTAAAGTTCATTTACTGTACTCCTGTTGAGGCCCCTAACCTATCCGTGTCTGTAAGCCCCGTAGATGCCAGATCGCTGGAAGTCCTAAAATTCACAATAGAGTCTGATAGGCTTATATGGTTATTATCGTTACTTATGTTCAAGTCCGCTATGTCCTGCACTAACCTACTTGTGTCCTCAAATTTAATATCGGTATCCATGAATATAAGAGATAACAATTAAATCGATACTTACAGTTAGGCAATCGGAAAGTGAAAGTCGGAAGCTGTTCCGCACCGTAATTTATCTAGAGAAATGGAATACTTGAACCAAAGATACAAACAATTATACCTGTTCCTAGGCTCCTGTTCCTTTCTGTTTTATATTAGAACAAAAAGGCAATTGATGGAGCAATATATTTGTTAATGAAATAATCGTTTAACCAAGAAATTGTGAAAATGCAGCAGACCAAAATTTACAATACCAGACAAGGAGCGAGATACTCAAAACTGAAAATAGCGCACAATTTTAAAATCAAGTATTTAAACAAAGAATGTTCTGGAAAATAAAAAGAAAAAATCTTTTTAAATAAAGTTCGTTACAATCAGCTATGGTGGTTTAAATTTATCAGTCAATGTTATTTTACATAAGGCGGAGGATTTAACATCCTCTACATACACCACCTTCTCAAAAAAGGCGTATAATAATAGACGTAATCATAGTTCTTCGGCTGACGATGTATTCTTCCAGAACGAGTTGTGCATACTGGCGCCCCTGACGTCGTCATCTCGCCCGGTACAACATTCACTGGTTCTTCAAAATCATTTGGTATCGACAAATAGTTTTCATGCTGTGATTCAGTAGAATAAGATTTTGCTATGTTAGACAACGATTCTTCAGAGTTCTGCATTTCATTATGTGCCTGCATGATGGGATTGCACACATCAGATTCGCCCATGGAACGGTCATTCGACGCATCTGTTAATTCAGTCATACCGTCAATCCAGATAAACTGGGGAATACAGCGATCCAACGTAACACAATCCTCAATGCCATTTATTTCTATGATGACATTCTTGTCAGTCATCCTCTTGACCTTGTATGGTCCTTTGTAAAATGGTGTCAGGCAGTTCTTCCTATTCTCATTAGTTATATACACATGCGAAGCCGATTTTAAATCAGAGGACACGTAGCATTTGGATTTAGCTTTTCTAGTCTTGGTTGGGGCCAAACGACACATCTTGTCTCTAAGTGCTCCTACAAACCAATTTACATAACTAGAAGCCCAATCAAGACTACTTGGAGTTTCTATTAGAAGATCTCCAGGCAACCTTAATGGTTCTCCATAAACCAATTCTGCTATGGAAGTTCCTAATTGTGCCCTATATCTGTTGCGCATGGCGAGTAGTACTATAGGAAGATCGTGTATCCAGCTTGTTCCACTAGTACACCTTAATGCAGCTTTCAGTTCACGATGTAGCCTTTCTACCATCCCATTCGCTCGTGGGTTATACGCGCTAGTATGTATTACAGTGGTTCCCATGATGTTGAGGGATCTTACGAAAAGCTCTGACATAAATTGACTGCCACGATCACTAGTGACCTTTTCCGGAACACCATAACGCGATATCCAATTATGTAGAAACGCGAACAAGACTTCTTGCGCTGTCATATCTTTTGAAATCGCCACTTCAAATTGACGACTAAATCTATCTACCATAGTCAGCAAGTATTTATTTCCATTTACTTCAGGCATCTCGACAATGTCTATGTGTGCGTGTCTGAACCGTCCGATTGGTATTCCAATGTTCTTTATCTCGGTTCTGGTATGTCTCCACACCTTACATGTTTGACACTTGGCACAGGCTCTTACCCATACCCGTATGTCTTTAGGCATGTGCGGCCATACATATCTGTCGTTGATTAATCGAAAGGTAGCTTTAATTGATGGATGACCAATGTCATGTAACACTTGGATGATCTTAGCCCGTAACTCTAATGGCACATATGGTCGTGGTTGAGTTCTAGATGTTTCGCATAACAACCACTTACCATGTATGAGCTTACGAACATATCCTGGTCTTTTGGACAATACTAATGTAAAGGGATCCGATTCTTGCGCTTTCTCGATTTGACTAACGATATCGTGCATTGATTCATCTAAATTTTTCAATGGACCTTGAAATATCAGCTCGACATCAGCTTCATTCGGTTGGCTAAGTGCATCTGCTACAACATTCTCTTTGCCTGCAATATGAGACACAGTGAAATCGAATTCTGCTCACCGTGTTATTTGGGAATTTACTCTACGAGAGTAATTAAGCCTAGCTGTTTTACCAAGAATGTTGATCAATGGCTTATGATCGGTTAATAACTTAAACTTATGCTCGTCTAAGTAATGCTCGAAGTGTAGCACTGCGGCATACACTGCTAGAAGCTCTTTGCCAAACGTATCATAACGTTTTTCTCGATCATTAAGCTTACGGCTATAAAACCCAATCGGTCTTACTACGTCCTGATTACTTTGCTGTAGCACTGCCCCTAATGCAACATCTGAGGCATCTGTGATTAGTTCGAAAGGTTTTTCCCAATCTGCAGGTGCTAATGTGGTTACGTCACTTAACATATCCTTGGTCTTTTGGAAATTTTCTCGGTCTTCTTGACTCAAGTTTATAGGCCAAGACTTCTTGATCATGCTCTTTTTACGAGTGAGATGGCTTGTTAACGATCCAAGAATTCCAGCTAGACCTGGAATTAATCGACGATAATAGCTGATCATGCCCAAGAACCTTCGCAACTGACGTACGGTTCGGGGTTCTGTTACGTCCTTAATAGCTTGGACCTTATTTTCCAAAGGTTTAATTCCGTCTTTGGAAAGTATATGACCAAGGTATTTCACCGAAGACCAACCGATATTACTCTTATTAGGTTAGACCACTAATCCATATTGTTCCAGCCTGGTCAAGACCGTTTCCAAATGCGTACGATGTTCATTTCGGGAGCGACTAAAAATTATTATGTCGTCTATATATACCTTCGCAAATGGACAATTCTGAAGGATTTCTTCAGCCAAACGCTGGAATGTCTGACTGGCATTTTTCAAACCAAAAGGCATTCGAAGAAATTTGTGCGAACCCCCTGCTGGAAATCTGACTGCGGTGAGTGGTATCGAACTTTCCTCCATTGGTATCTGATAGTACGCTTTCTGGAGATCTAAAGTTGAATATACCTCATATCCCATTATATCTCGGAGTAATGTACTCTCGTTAGGGATAGGATACGAATTGCCCTTCGTCACTGAGTTTAATAGACGATAATTTCCACAAACCCTCTATTGACCCGATTCCGGTTTGGAACTACCACTATTGGGGAAGAAAAATTGGAATTTGACCTTCTACAAATCCCCTTATCGCGCAATTGGAGAAATTCGGACAAAGCAACTTGTTGCTTGTGTTGTGCCAATGGTTGAGCCTTTGGTGAACAAGGCAACGGAGCCACCAATTCTATTTGGTGTTCTACTCCTGTCTTCAAACCTATCCTTTTGGCACTGAAAGGTTAAAACAGTGCTAGGTGCTTCTCGTTTATATCTGAAAAGACATGTGCGACTGTTGGACGAGGTAAGAGAATTGTTCTAACTGCCGACGTATTAGACTCAGTATGTGTTGATATCCCTACGCCTTCTGCGATAGTCCTAACTTTGGGGTCTAATGTCAACTTAAAATGTGTCAAGAAATTCATGCCAATGATATGGTCCTTGACATCGGCTACTAGAAAATTCCATTGGAAGGAAAATTTCTGGCCTAACGTTACCGACATTTCTCTCATCCCTTTCACTCCTATGGGACTACCGTTAGCGACCCATAGTTGATAACCAAATGTGGGGCAATCTGCTTCCACCAATTCTGACCTAACTATGCTTACCTCAGCACCAGTATCGATAAGAAATTCTAATCCAGATAATACATCTTTAATAATGAACTTGTTGCTGGACAATCCGGCAATGTTTTCTAGATCTCCGCTAAGTGAGAATCGGACTCTCTTGCCTTCTATATCGGTGCTATTTGCTCTAGTCGCATTTTTTGCTTTGAGTATACCTTTTAAAGGCATATCTGGGAGCCTTTGCAATGGAACCCCCCCTACGGCTCCTACTAGCGGGGGTTTTGTCCTTTTCCCGGTGATGGATTTCTCTCTACCGGTTTTGTGCTTCCTTTCCATTTGGGTCCACCTAATCGCGGGTATATACAATTTTCACCTTGGCACTTCGCACTGCGTCCGTATTCGCAATGTGCCTTACACCATCCGCGTGGCCCTTCGAAGCGTTGACGCGAGTGACTCCCTCGACGTCTAGTGTACCTATCCTGACTCTGAAGTTGTGCAATATCACTACGTAAGCTAGCAACTTCTCTACATAAGAAACGCAAAGTTTCTTGTATAGTCAGGTTGTTTTCGGCATCCGCCCTGACTGGCTGCATCGTGACAGAATCTGCTATTACAGCATGTACTTGTGGTTCCTGCTGTTTATACACGCCGTCTAACCCTCTGAGTTTTGTTGGCCAATCTATGCTCATTGTGTCAAATACTTCCAATGTTGTTCTAAGCCTAATTGGTAGCTCAGCTGTGAAAATGGAGTTGACTACATCTCTAGATATATTCAACCTGGAAGCTTTTGTGCAAAGGCGTTCATAAAATTCGGACGGTAGTTGACGCCCCATTTTTTCTAAGCGTAATAATTCGCACATTTGCGCTGATCTTCCAGGCTGATATCTCTGTTGAATTTCAGCCATTAATAACTCAAATGCATTGTACGGCTTTTCTTCCACAGTTCTGTCTCTGAAATTTTCCAAAGCATTTCGGAAATTTTCAGGCAATGCCATCCATGCTGCAACAAATTTCTCCATAGGGTTCACGATATTATAAGCACTGAATATCATTTGGGCATCTCCTACCCAACTTGAATGTTTTTCTGATTTATACTGTGGTAGACTTAATATTCTTGGACTGGCGCGGTCGCCAAATTTTGTTGAGGCCCCTAACCTATTCGTGTCTGTAAGCCCCATAGATGCCAGATCGCTGGAAGTCCTAAAATTCACAGTAGAGTCTGATAGGCTTATATTATTGCTTGCGTCACTTAAGTTCAAGTCCGCTATGTCCTGCACTAACCTACTTGTGTCCTCAAATTTAATATCGGTATCCATGAATATACGAGATAACAATTAAATCGATACTTACAGTTAGGCAATCGGAAAGTGAAAGTCGGAAGCTGTTCCGCACCGTAATTTATCTAGAGAGATGTAAAACTTGAACCAAAGATACAAACAAATATACCTGTTCCTAGGCTCCTGTTCCTTTCTGTTTTATATTAGAACAAAAAGGCAATTGATGGAGCAATATATTTGTTAGATGAAATAATCGTTTAACCTGGAAGAAATTGTGAAAATGCAGCAGACCAAAATTTACAATACCAGTCAAGGAGCGAGATACTCAAAAACTGAAAATAGCGCACAATTTTAAAATCAAGTATTTAAACAAAGAATGTTCTGGAAAATAAAAAGAAAAAATTCTTTTTAAATAAAGTTCGTTACAATCAGCTATGGTGGTTTAAATTTATCAGTCAATGTTATTTTACATAAGGCGGAGGATTTAAAATCCTCTACACTCCCATGATAATAAAAATGACAGTCGATTGTATTTTATGCCAAAATTTTTGTGATATAAAATCAAGTCTTGAAAATAGTAATGTTCTCAATATCCTGGTGCGGTCACCAATTTGTAAAACGCCCCGGCTTCAAGTAAATGCTGTACTACATTACGAAGTAATTAAGTGCCAATACGACCAGTAGTTATTACTGTTTATGGCCCTTATTAGGACCGGAATTGAGTTCTTCGGTAAATACCGAGAAAGTTAGATAGTGTAGCAGTGTCTAGAAGTACTTCTGGACACTTGAGACCGGCTGTAGTTGACTGGATGGTGTTCCTTCTGCTGTGGTGTTGAAATCAGCTCTGCCCTTAAATAATGTAACGGCTCATGAACTATTCGCCAACATATTGCGTAAATGAAAGTCAAATTTAATTTACGCGAGACCAATTTAAACAAGCAAAATTTGCCGTTAACCAATGACGTGCGAGCTTTCGATTTCAAAAGTACATAAGCAGGGTGCATTTACCATGCTTATCAGTAATTACGTTTGATTTCGTCTGCCCACTACGTGTACATGCTGTCTCCTGTCACACTCACTGTTCACTTACGTTAACTTCTGGACTTGCTTCGCATACAGAGTCACGTAGTCACGCCAATCTTGTTGCTGCACAACTATTGATACGGAGCAACATCTTTTTATTGGACCTCTACGTGTGCCAGTCACCACGGTGTTTTCGCAGATCTTCAACGAGACAATTCTCAACTTTCACACAGTCTCCTGCCGCTGATTTCAACACCACAACAAAAGAAACACCAGCCTGTCATCCATGGCCGATCTCAAGTGTCTAGGAGTACTTCTAGACACTGCTACACTATCTACCTTTCTGGGCATTTAATGGAGAACTCAATTACGGCTACCAATAATACTTATTCTCAGGTGTCTTAGCACCTCACTGCTTTGTTACGTTGTACGGCATTTACATAAACTAATGAGCCCCGATCATGCGAATTCTGTATTATTATTAGTGTCTAAAGGAGTCTGAAGATGTAATTCTTCCCTCTACATCTATCAGGCTCATATATGCGTTTCCTTTCCTTATCAGTTTCCTCGATGCTGATCACAAGCTTATAAATTTAATTTATAGGTCAAGGACGGCGTACCTTTTGACGCAACACTGCAAACTGAACACTTAACCTATAAAGAGATATACAAAATAAAGGTTCGCAAAAGGCACAAATAAGTAAATAAATTTATGGTCAAAAGTATATTGAGGATCAAAAATTGTAAAATTGAAAATAGAAACAGGGTGGTCGCTAAACGCCAGTAGCACTCACAAAATACTGAAAACTGAAATAATGCACAACTCAACAGTGTATATACTAGAGATGATTCAAGCAAAGAAACTTCTTTAATTTAAACGATTATTTGTTTTTAATACACGTTCTAACTAGTCATGGTGGTTTAAATTAATCAATAAACCGTTACTCTATTCTTATGGTGGTAAATATCTTTGTCTACAAATGCCACCTGGAAAATGGCGTCTAGTAATAGACTTAATCCTTTTTCTCTTGGTCTCGTAGAGCCCTTCCGGAATGAGTAGCGCATACTGGTGCCTCTGGTGTCGATGTGACAATTCGTTCACTGTCCATTTACACAATGTGACTTGCACCAAACACTTGGCACATCAACGATGGCTCAGACGACTATCTCGACCCCTACATTCCTTTTACCCCATCTTCTCTATGCACAACAGTTTAAACGTTTGTGCTGACCTTCTCGGATGATATCTCGGTTGAATTTCAGCCATTAGCAGCTCAAAGGCATTGCGCAGTTCTTCTTCTACATTTGTTTTTCTAAAATTGCCCAAGGTGCTTCTGAAATTCTCTAGCATGGCCATCCAAGGGGTAGCAAATTAATCCATATGATTCACACTATGGCAAGCTTTAAATGGCATTTTGGCATCTTTGACCCAATCTTAATAAATTTAAGACTTATACGGCCTTACACTAATGAAACGTGGACCAGCGTGATTGCTATATTTTATAGTTTCTCGCCTTATTATTGAACAAGAGCTCCGAAGATGCCAAGTCCATATCAGTTTTAGTGTCTATTGGAGTCTGATGGATTAATATTTCCTATCACATCAATCAGGTTTATACCTGCGACTCCCTGTACCATGGTTTCAGTTATCCAAAACTTAAGATTAGTCTCTATGTTTATCAAAAATATTAAAAAAACATAGTAACCGGCAAAGGTCTCTGCAGTTTTTACATAACACTGCACACCGAATGTTTGACCTGAAAAGAGATTGGACGCGAAATGCTTCGTAATTATTTTTTTATTGAAAAACTCGGTAGACGTAATTTACAAAATAGGCGCTTTCTGAATGCTGTATTAAGCTGTGCAAAGATCACCTCACATTTGCTGTAGGAAACATTTTCCTCTACAGCCATTTTTCAACAAAAGATGTCCGCATAAGTCAGGAATACGATAGGGAAATCAAATCACAATTCAACAACATAAATACCCGTGTAACGGTTCATAGTAATTTGCCGAAATAGATAAAATTAAATTCAAATTTTAATAAGCTAGACCAATGAGAACGAACAAATTTACCGTTGACCAATTGAGTGCGACTTCGCATCCATATAAGCACGATGCAATTATCACGTAACACACATTCTTTTCTGCTTGATACGTGTGATTGCTGCCGCCTTCTCTGCTGCACTGACTTTCTTCGCAGACTACTCTACTGGCGTGTACCACGCTGTGTTATTTTTCGGACAGTCTTCGGTAGCGCCAATCTTCTTGTTGCTACACATTCCTTCATACGTAATAAACCATATAATAATCGGATTTCTACGTGTGCCAGCCGAATCTGTGTTGCCGCAAACCTTCAAAAAGACTATTCAGTGACTTCGAACTGTAACTAACACATCCCGCTTCGTCAATTCTACTTGTTCACGAGCCTCTGCTAATAGGATTAACAGCCAACGAACAGGAAGACAGAGCAAATAACTCGAAGGACTTTTTGACAGCCACGCACTGAAAACACTCGTAGACGCTCACCCCATTTGCCGGTAAATATTTTTCTGTCTATGCTAAGGGCCACCGACAGTAACAGCTCTCCCCGTTTCCTCATTGGTCTTCTTAGTAAGGTGGCTCGAAACTTCCCTATAGTCGGGGTGTTAAAAATTGGTGACCGATCCAGGATCGGACAGTAGTACTACGGTTACAACTTGCTAAGATAATAGAATTAACTAAGCTCATTTTTAAAAGTTAGAATTTTTTGTTTTTTGAACGGGTATCTAGAGTGTAAATCAAAAATCGACGGTAGCACATCTAATACACTTTGTCACCGGATCATCCTGTCTTCTCAATCCTGCTAAATATTTGTATATTTGTGAGTCAATCTTTTGGTGGTTCAATTGGTGAAATAATATTTAGCCTAAGTGCTTTTGTACTATATTCTGAGTTCAATTTTTGTT
Organism: Eudiplozoon nipponicum; assembly: GCA_029291075.1. NCBI lineage: Eukaryota > Metazoa > Platyhelminthes > Monogenea > Mazocraeidea > Diplozoidae > Eudiplozoon > Eudiplozoon nipponicum. The sequence continues at coordinate 97,424 of JAQBSW010001575.1, forward strand.
CAAAACAGTAGAAACATATTTTGTTAAGTGCTTAGTTATCAACCTTTAAAATCTACAGGGCCCGAATATTAAAAAAGTTTTTTTCTATATATTTAAATCCTTTTATGACTTTTAATGTCCTATAAATCACTTCAAAATATGATAATCCTGAATTATAAGTTGGCTTAGTGTCAATCAGAAGGTCTCATAGTTGATCACGTTTGGCTATCCACTTTAGAGTGATCTATTTCAGATTTGATTTAAATCCTTGAAAGATACGTCATAGACACAACAAATGCTAATAAAACCGCGGATCAACACCGTCTAAATCAGTACAAATGGCAATCAAGACCCCTTCAGTCATTTAGTTTATATTCTCTGAACAAATGGTGCTATAATCTCCAGAATTATTTCTATAATGGCAGAAATTGCCTGCATCGTTTGGAGGACTTACCAAACGAATGCCAGTTTCCTTCATTAGATGACCACAATCAACAACAAGGCCACAGTTTCTATTCTTTACGCATAAAAGAAATTAACGTTAAAAAGCCTATTGCTGCAATTTATATTGAATCATTTTGTCCAAGCAGGATATGTCATATAGACAGCAAACCCCATAATGTCATCTGAATTGACCAGCATATTCACCTATTTGATCTGACCAAGCAAACCAATGAACTTCTACATCTGCTAGCTTTCAAAATCTTGGAAGAATTCATCGTAGGCACAGGTGAAACATTTTCTGCTATCAAGGGTGATTTGATAGCTGAGATTTCTCCAGGTATTCTACTTACAATAACTACAGGGGAGTCCATTTCTACCTATGGCTGCCGGCATCGCACTCTCACTTTTGGTTCACAACGTGAATCTTTTCACAACTTTATCATCGCGAAGTTCTTACACAACATAATAGGCCCTGATATACTGCTGAAATGTCGGCTCATTGTTGATATATCCAATCAAAAAATAATCGAACCTTGCACCGGATTTGAGCAAAGTCTCTGGACATTATTCAACAGAAATATCGACAGCTGTTCCAGAACAGAGTCGTTGTTCTATCTCATCCATTCAGAGCTACGTGTCTCCAACACGATGCACCATATCGTCAAAACAGGACAAACTATTGCATTAAAAACGAGAACTCTAACCCCAGAAAAACTAAATTCTGTTCTAAATGAGTTTTCAAATTTATTGGACGAGGGAATGATTTGACTTTCCGAAAGTTAATGTTCGTCCCCATTGCACTAAAACTAAATCAAACGTGTGATACAGAGCCTATGGAACTTATTGCAAGCTAAATTCTGTGACCAAATCAGATGCATACCCCCTTCAAAATATAAACACCTTGTTTGATAATCTCAGCGGTAGCAAATAATTTTCAGTGAATGCTTTCAGACAAGCCTACCGCCATATTTCGGTAGCGCTAGTAGATATTGAAAACCTCCTGCTGGCTTTAGCGAATACCTTCACATGCCTCTTGGTCTCAACTGTGTAACTCAGACATTTCAGGAGTTCATGGACGATTAAAGTGTGTCAAATTTTGATAACCTAACGGTTTTTAGTCCAGACAAAGTCTTTCATGCCAACTGTTCTACCACACTTATCAGATCACGGACTCAAGATCAATTGTGCCAAAACGCAGATTGCAACTACATTCTTGTGTTTCTTAGGGCATCCTATTACACCACAATGTATACAACCTTTGTTCTCGAAGACCAATTCCATCAAGAATATTTCGTCACCAAAGAATTTAAATGAATTTAAGAAAATTTAATGTGTTCTCAATTAATGTCTGAAGTTTCTTTCCGGCCTTTCAAGACAATTTTACCCGTTGAGTAGGCACCTGCGGAACAGAAAATGGCTTAGTAAGAACTCCACTATTTCTTTTTCGTCTAAAGACTAGGAATTATTTCGTCTTGAAATCAGCTCGTTAGCAAAAGTCACAATGATAACGCATCCAGACATATAACGATCTTTCCTAATCACAACTGATAATTCTAAATTTGCTATTGGTGCCACTTTAGAACAAGAGATCGACAGACTTCGGAAGCCAATTAATTTTTATTTGCGTATTCTTCAACCAGTAGAAACTAGATACGACATTTTCTGACGAGACCTCCTTTTCATCCATGACGCAGTGCGCCACTTCTTCAGTATCATTGGCAGCAGCAGATTTGTTGTTTTTACAGATCATGCACAATAAGATAACGTATTTTGAAATGCGACTTCAACTGTCGCAAAGTATTTTGCTAGATTAGAAAAATATCTGTCACGTCTGAGTGAATGGCAATTCGACATCTTTCATGTTAAGAGCGATCAAATATTATTGCAGACGTACCTTTTAGGCGAGACAGCTCGCCACAACACCATTTGCCGTCGTCACTCTCAGTCAACTCCGTGATTCTCAGTAAACCTGCACTAACGCCATCCCTCCTAAAAACAGAACAGGGCAGTGAGACTCATACTCAAGAATTAGTACCTCGTCATCCCACCAGGATTGCATGCCGACACTGGGAAGGTTTACCCATTATATAATTCACAGACACGCAGACCCACAAGCCAGTTCTACCCATCGGGCTTCAGAGAACGGGTTTCAACTCTATCCACTCTAATCCTCATCTAGGGAGTAAAGTGACTGTCAAATTTCTCACAGACTGTTTCTGGAGTCATAAACTCAGGCATGTTCATGAAAGATGTGAAAACTACATCTGTAAGTATAGACAAGTTGAATCATTTTATCGAACCGACTGATCCTAGTGACTTACAAACTTCTACATTTGTTTCAATCTCTACATGCTTACAACCTCAACCTAGTAATATATTGCTCCGCATTACATGTAACAAATAAAATTATTTTCACATTAATTTTTCGTTATTCTACGTATCAATTGCTATTTTTGCACACCACTTGCGCCCTATTTCACGTGACATGATTTCCATGGATCCACATGATTTATTACTGTTCTCGCGCTCACTTGTCTCAAGTGGTATATCTAACTGTTCTTAGCTAACACTTGTACAGCATTTTTGAACAGTTCTTCGGTGTTATGCAATTTGCGGCAATATACGATTACACTTTTGTTCTTATCTTTTGCTTTTCATGTACTTGTTTTTAATACATTATACATTTGCACCGTATACCTCACGCCTGTGTCCACAATTGCCTATTTTGGTATGATAATTTATTTAGAGCTAACGCCTTGTGTAGCAAAACTAAGTAGTCACAGGTTTCATATCATGGTATAGGCCACTATCATGCATTTCGCAAATTCATCAGTTACACAGTACACATTTAGTACGAATGTCATGACAGCAACATGGAGCACACACTAACTCTTTTGATCGTATTCGAAATCTCATTGAAAGCGATCCACCCTGCCAAGGTTACACCTTAGACCTGGCAATTTCAGTTGCAATCCACTTTGCAGTTTTTATGCTGCGGCTCTCAAAACCTATCAAACTACTCTAATTCGCTGTACGCGTTATGACCGGCCACAACAGCTAACAATTTTTTGTATCAATTGATAGAGTTACAGCAATCACGCATAGTTATCAGAGCAAAAGAGGGTTGCGTTGTAAATACATCGTAATTTTACATATGTGAAATTTCGTGCTATTTGTCAACGGCAATTTTGCGTGCTTTAATTGGTTCAGCGTATTGAAATTAGAACATGATTTTGGCAATATGTCGGCAAATTAATCTAAGATGTTACATCACTTTCCTGTTTGAGAAAACGAAAAGGTAAAAAGAAAAATAATCCTCTCGGCAATGCTTGATTAGTAATATGGGGCAGAGTTCGAATTCAGTTAAAGATCTGGTCATTATTCTGCCCATAATTGACCAAATCTATATAATAATGCTGAGCTGGTGCATACATGTTGATTGCTTTAAAAATGATATGACGCCAAATAACCACTAGTAATTGCTACAGAGATTGTTAGCTGTAATGGCCGGTCATATTGCGTGAAGCAAAATGAAGCAGTGTGAGAGGTTCTGAGAACCGCTGCGAAAAAAATGCAAAGAGTATTTCAACTGAAACTGCAAGGTCTAAGTTGTAACCTAGGCAGGCTGGACCGCTGTCAAATTGTGTACGAATACGCCAAAAGGAGCTAGCGTGTGCTCAATGTTGTGGTCCTAATATACGCAAGGAATGTGTACTGTGTAATTGATGAAGTTGAGATATGTATGATAGTGGCCTATACCATGAAATGAAGCCGGTGACTACTTAGTGTTAGGTTTATGAGAGCCGCAACTCAAAAATTGCTAAGTGTATTGCCACTAAAGTTGCCAGGTTTAAGTTGAAACCTGGGCAGGTTGGATCGCCGTCAATGAGTTCGAATACGACCAAAGAAGCTAGTGTGTGCTTGACATTGTGGTCATGATATTTGTTAAGAGTGTGCACTGTGCAACTAATGAAGTTGAGATATGCATAGAAAGTGGCCTAAACCATGATATGAAGCCAAAGACAACTTAGTATTGCAACACAAGGCGTTAGCTGTAAGTAGATGGTAATACCAAAATAGGCAATGTGAGCTTAATTGTGAGCCATAAGTTGCAACAGTATGATGTAAAAAGATATATAAAAAGAAAATGATAAGGACAAAAATGTACTCAAATATAGCCGTAGAGATGGCATAATACCGAAGAACTGTTGAAAAATGCTACACAATTATTAGCTAAGAACTGCTGGTTATACCACTTAGGACAAACGAAAGTGAGAAAAGTAATGAATCATGTTGATCCATAGATATCAGGTCACGTGAAGTAGGGCGCAACTGGTACACAAAAGTTAAAATTAGATACGTGGATTAACAAAAATAAATGTGAAATAAATTATCATTTACACGTTATGCGAAACATTCTATTGTTAGGTCGAAATTGTAGGCATGTAGAGCTTGAAACGCATGTAGAATGTTGTATGTCGCCAGGATCAGGCTGTTCGATAAAAGGTTGCAAACTTTCTTTGCTTACCGATTTAGGTGTCGCTCCCTGCATGATAATGAAATATTTTGTTTATCTGAACAAAATCGGGTAAGGACCGCGATACTTTGAGTCTAATGGTGAGACAGCAGCGTCGTTACAAACGAATACTTTCTTGCAGCTGTAAAGCTGCGGGTGAACGAAGATTGGACGAATTTTATGCCTTGGCTGCTGAGCAGATATGTTTCCAAAATCAAGTCGAAGGGAAGAAGATTGGACTTGTGGGACATCCTCTGTGGGTAGTAAACCTGGGAGCTGACTAAGCAGACTCAGGTTCATGCAATATAACAGTTGTGATGCAGACGTTTTAATAGATTCATGTATAACGGAACACATAGCAAGTAGGAATAAATGTTATGCATCTAGCCAGTTGCTATTAATTGACGAGAATGCGAAGGCTGCTTTGAGTTACCTGTGCGTTCTTTCTACCATAGCGTTAGATTGTGGGTGGTAGGCAGTCGTGTGATGTAAAGTGAGTTCCATGTACCGCAAATTAATTTAGAAGCAATCCAATGAGGAGCAATTGTGTCTAGCAGTAATAACTTCGTTGGGTACACCATAATAGGCTACTCATATAAAGATAGAACCATCAGTGACTTCATCTGCAGAAATGATGCCAAGAGTTAAAGCCGCGAGCCATCCGTAAAATCTATCAATCATAGATAAAATGTACCTATATCCTAGAACTGGGCTCAGGTAAACTATGTCTATGAGGACGATGGCTAGACGTGAAATATTTGGCTGTCTTTCTAATCTGGCAGGGTACTTTACGACAGTTTGATTCGCGTTTCGTAGTACGCTAACGAATAGTGCATGATCTGTAAAAACAACAAATCTGCTGCTGCCAATGATGCTGATGAAGTGGCGCACTGCATCATGGATGGCTAGGAGTTCTCGGCCGAAAGTGTCGTGTCTGGTTCGTACTGGTTGCAGAGAACGCCAGTAAAAACTGATAGGTTTTCGAACTCCGTTGACCTCTTGTTCCAAAGTGGCCCCAATAGCAATGAGTAGAAATGGTCGTTTGAAATCTGGATGATCTAGCATTGTAACATTTGTTAACGAGTTGATGGGAGAAAAATTAATTCCTTGTCTTCAGGAGACCAAGGAATGATGGAGATTCTGTTAAGTCCTTTTCAATACTACATGTTCATACATAATGGATAAAGTTGTCTTGATAGGCCGGAAAGGTACTTGCAATATTAGTAAAGAACTCTCAAAATTATCTGTAGCTCATTTAAAGACTTTGGTGACTTAATATTCTTGATATAATTTGCTTTCAATGCCAAAGATTGTATTACTTGTGGGGTAATTAAATTTCTTAGCAAATGAACGAATATAGTTGCAATCTGCATCTTGTCGCACTTGAACTTGAGTCCATGATTGAATAAGTATGAGAGAACATTTTATAGATGCTTGACGTGAGATTCTATGTCTGGACTGAAATCCATTTTCATCGATATAGAACATACAGTATGCGGCATCGTCGCGGTGTATGACATAAAGTAATCAACCATGAAACATTGAAATGTCTGGCGCTATCGAAATGTGGTGTTGGACTTATCTAAGGTAAATCACAACAAATTAAAAGCTACCGCTGAATTTTTCAAGCAAGTTGTTTATATTTTGAATGGGACATGAATCGTATATGGTCAAAAAATTAGCTTGCGATAAATTCCACAGGCTTTGTACGTCCCGTTTTATTTGGAGACCAAGTGCAATAGCGACGCCCATAAACTTTTCGGTGGTCTGATAATTCTCTCTTCTAATAGTCTTCAAATCTCTTATTGGGCAACTTTCATTTTAGCAAGGGGTAGCGGTTGCTTCTTGAATGCGATAGCTTGTCCTGTTGAGATGATATGGTGCATCGTGTTGAAGAGTCGTAGCTCTGACTTGCTGAAATCGGACACCGACGTGGTTTCTCAAGTATATGCTAATATCTCTGCTGCATGAAGCATTGGATTTGGCTGCATGATCTGTATCTCCAATCGTTCGGGGGGAAAGTGTCCAAAAACTTTGCTCAAGTCCGATGGGGGGGGGGCAATGATTTTTTATATACAAGGTCAACAATGAACCGATACTTCAACAGGCCTATTATACTGGGTGAGACCTTGGCGACGATAAAGTTGTGAGACAATTCACATCCTAAATCTATATTGAGATTGTGATGCCGTCAACCATAAGTAGGAATAGGCTCCTCTGTAGCAGTTGCGAGTAGAACGCCTAGAGACATCTCTGCCATGTAATTACCCCTGAGAACATAAACTGCCGCACCTGTGGCTACGTTGAAATCTTCTTCAATTTTGAAATCTAGACGATGCAGAATTTCATTAGGTTGCTTGACCGGGTCAAGTAGACAAAAAGTCTTGGCATGCCGAATGACATTATCAGTTTTGCTGTCTATATGGCATATTCTGCACAAACGATAGGAGTTATCATAAATTGCAGCATTAGGCGTTTTGAAATTTGTTCGTAAAAATTAGAGACTTTTGATTTTCATGGTGGTCATTTAAGGAAGAAAACTAGCATCCGTTTGGTAAATTTTCCGAATACTGCAAGCAATTTTGATAATCATAGATGTACTTTTGGTGAATATAACAGTAATTATTTGGCGAATATCGACTTAATGATCGAAGTGGTCTTGAATTTTGTTTGTGCTAATTTAGACGAAGTTGATCCACTGTTTTATTAGTGTTTTTCCAGTATATGACGACTTTCTAAAGATTTTACACAAATCTGAATTAGATCTCTCCAAAGTGGACAGCCAAACGTCATCAAATATTAGTCCGATAGATGGAAACTAAGCTAACTTATAAATCAGAATATTCATGTTTGGAAGTGACTTACATGAAATTAAAATACATAAAGGGAGTTAAATATATATTAAAAAAATTAAAACATGCGTGCCCTGTAAAAATTACAAATTATTAACTAAGCGCTTACGAAAATCTGGTTACATTGTTTGAATACAAATTGAAATGCAGAATGTTAGACAAAAGCACGTAGACGAGAAGAGTTTAGCGATTTAAATACAGAAGACTTTGAGTAAGAAATATTCACAAACAGGATTGGAAGAAATTACCTGATCTGCGTTTTGTCTAACGCAGCTTTCATTGTTCCAGTAAATTTCTTTTTCCATAATATTTTAATCTACCTTACCGTAGATCTTCATCAGATGTATTTCACAAAACAAATGAAGCAAATGTGAAATGCATCTGATGAAGATCTACGGTAAGGTAGATCGAAATATTATGAAAAAAGAAATTTACTGGAACAATGAAAGCTGCGTTAGTCAAAACGCAGATCAGGTAATTTCAATTAATCCAGGTGCGCAAAAACACAATTCCTTCAGGATTGGAAGAACATGATGATCCGGTGTCGAAAAATTTTGTATTAGATGTGCTACCGTCGATTCTAATATACATCCCAATTTCCATAAAGGACAAATTTATTGAGGTTAAATTCTTGTGTAGAGGTTTGTAATATCAAAACAAGTTTTAACAGCAGTACTACTCTCAGAATCCTGGCGCGGTCGCCAATTTGTAAACGCCCCAGCTAGAAGTAAATGCCGTGCGATATTCCAAGAAAAGACAATATTGGATCTGTTTGAGAGCGATTACAGTGGGTGGACCTTAACAGGGCCTGAAAAGCGTTCACCGGTAAATGCCGTGAAAGTTTATGAATGTTGCTTTGGTTATAGTGTCTAAAAGTACTTCTAGACACTTTATCTGTTACCGGTTGGTTGGTTTGTGTTCCTTTGAGTGGATGCACCTGAACATGTAGAGTTGTCGAAAACGGATAGGTGAGTTGCTGTTCGAAGGCTTAAAATTGTCTTGTCGATGATCTGCGGTAACACCGTGGGGACTGGCAAACGTCAAAATCCGTTTTATAGGTGATCGATAACGTATGATCTTTTGTGCAACAACACGAAGATTTGCGTGACTGTAAACTAAGCGACGAAATGACACAACGAGGTAAACGCAAGTCCAGTAGTCGGCGTTGGTAGATAGTCAAAAGGAGAGAACGTCAGTAATCACACGTAGCGATCAGAGCAGAAGTGTGTTGCGTGGTAAATGCATCTTGCTTATTTATACGGAGTTACATGCCATTGGTCAAGAGCAATTTCCCGCGCTTAAATTAATTCAGCGTATAGAAATTTTAATTTTATTCTGGAAATATGTCTGCGAGTTAATCGGAGCCGTTACAATTCCAATAAGCATTGTGGTTTGAATTTTTCGAAGAAATTGGTAATTTATTTTTCTCAAAGGGAATATCTTCACTCTGAGTAGCCAATTTAAAAGTTGACTCAGGTGTTTCTCCGTTATAACCTAAATAATAACATTTTATATTTGCTTATTAGTTTCGAATTTTATTCGATTACTAGTATCATACTTGCTACTTTTTTCCACTTTCTGATTTATATTCCAATTGTGTTTGGTATTCTTATTATATATATCGTAACGATTTCGTAATTGCTATTTCGTTGATAATGCTCTTTTTGGATAACCGTATGTATATTAAAATGTTTTTCCTATAACATTGCGTGTGTTTTTTTAACAACCAAAAGGAATGTTAATAGATTTTTACTGAGTTATACTCAACTGCTTCTGGAAAGCATTAAATTTATTATTTAAAAATTCCGTACTTCATGTTAATGCCCTTTTTATTGCAAATATTAACTTAACTAAACGATATAAAATTCCCTTGTATTCAGTTTATGCTTTTTCCAAATGTAGTCCATACCGCACAGTATTATATATTTGTTGAAATCCTCTTTTTGTTCACTCAATATTTACTCTAACATACAAATTTTAAACGCATTTGAACTTCTTTTATGTTGAACCTGATTGTAACATGCTCCTGAAACTGAGGATTGTGTATACTTTATAATCAGTTGGCATTGCTGACAATATCGGGGCCAAGAACTCGTAAGTAAAGACTATTTGATCACTAAGGACGTATTTTATATGGCATTCTTCAGAACAGAAAGTAAATTAATATTCGACACAGACTGATACAATTTTTAAAGTATTCTTAAATATTATTAATATGGGAAATTGTCACGCATTCGGCTTTCAATCGGTGTTTTTCTCAGTGAACTGTGACGAATATCTAACGAACACTTCACCTGATGAAGTTTAAACGTCTGTTCGTTGAGAAAGTAGAGCTACAGACTGCCATTAGCTGTTTCCCGGAAGTAACCATCCAGTTCCGTCTGAAACAAATTTACTAAGAGCTGAAATTACAGTACGGTTCGGTGAGGGGACACCACTTGTACCAAATTCCCAAGAAACTCCATGAAATGTGGAGCCGGCTTATCCTCCAAAAGGAGTCAGCTGCAGTAAAGTAAATTACGGTTCGGTGGTGTAGTGGTTATCACGTCTGCTTTACACGCAGAAGGTCCCCGGTTCGAGCCCGGGTCGAACCACGCTTCTTTTGAACGAGTGGACTGGTGCCTATATGAATCCAATAAGAAAGAGTCATGAAATTGGAACTAGATCTGTTCATTTTGCAATATCTCCACCATTGGTGGTGAATGTTGCGAGCAAGCTATTCTCTTTTTCAAATATTTTCAAAATTTGCAATCAATTGCCAAAGGGGCTTAGAGAAACGCCTCCATCTAAAATGTCTCTTAAATTTTTATCTACCGAACTAGAAAAAGTGTTCAATCCTGCTGATATTTTTTAATTTTGATTATGATAATACTTTCTCGTGGTTAAATAAAAGACAGGATTAATTGTTTTTCAGCAGCATAACTTCTCGAGATTCTATCTTCAAGTTTTGTACTATTAAAACTGAAACGTTATGCATTACATATCATGTTAATCAATAATAAATACAATCAATTATTAGTCATGGTTCCCTTTTTTGTATAATGTTACACTCGAATAATACATTAAATTTTTCTATTTTTGATGATGAATCTATCACTCTTTATAACCGAACTTTCTGATGCTGATAAATTGTACAGTACAACTAATTGCACATATTTATGTGATGTGATATGTTTTTATCTTGTACATTTTCTATTTTTATTATTTGATGGAACATGTAAGGTTTGAATCCAAATAAAGATTTTCTATTCTATTCTATTCAAGTCAACCCACCAATAGTGGGAATGTTGCAAACAAGCTACTCTCTTTTTCAAAAATTTACAAAATTTACAATCAATTGCCAAAGGGGTTTAGAGAAACGCCTCCAACTAAAATGTCTTTTAAATTTTTATCGACCGAACCAGAAAAAGTGTTCAATCCTGCTGATATTTTAAATTTTGATTAAGATAATACTTTCTCATGGTTAAATAAAAGACAGGATTAATTGTGTTTCAGCAACATAATTTCTCGAGATTCTATCATCAAATTTTGTATTATTAAAACTGAAATGTTATGCATTATATCATCCTGTTAATCAACAATGCATACAATCAATTCTTAGTCATGGCTACCTTTTTTAACAAACTGTTATACTCCAATTATACCTTAAATTTTTCTAATTTTGATGAAGAATCTATCACTCTTTACAGCTGAACTTTCTGATGCTGATAAATTGTACAGTACAACTAATTGCACATATATATGTGATGTGATATCTTTTTATATTGTCCATTTTCTAATTTTATTATTTGATGGAACATGTGTGGTTTGAATCCAAATAAAGATATTCTATTCTATTCTACCCAACTGAAATCTTTAAAGAATTCGTTTGACTAGGATCCTAAGTGATACTGAAGGTCTGGCTTATATTTTGATTTCCATACTTATTCGCCTTTCTGCTACTTCCTTTTTTCAAGTATTGTGGATCATTCTAGAATTTCACAACGGTTTTTTTCTAAATACAATTTCAAAATAGTCAGATGAAGCATATTTCCATTTTTTATTAATGCCACAATGTTTGACTTCGCCTTAGTGGTTTCGTTACCCGATGCATTTGCTGGTTTTTATCACGCCACTATGGACTGAGCGCTAGGAGGCATTAATTCGAAATAAAAAACCACGGAACAACCAGGTCTGAGCAACTGGATTTTGTGTCACTTTTGTTCCATTTAGTTAAGGAACACCGATTTCGTTGGTATCATAATATCTGAGAAGTTACCTACATATACTGCTCGCTGTATTACCGAGATAATTTCGGTGGATAAGTACAGAAGTTGTAGACAAGCAGGGTCGTGGCGATGCACTTTTATTCGCGATATCGGTCACTAATTCGCGTTGTACCATAACAAATGTACACCAGAATAAACGAAAATATGCTTAAATTTATTATTTTAATAAAGAAAGGCAGAAATACAAAATTCGATGCTAACTGATGCTTCACTGACATATAAATATGAGAAGAAATATAATTAAACCAAGAAAGAAAAATAAATAAATAAAGTAAAATAGAGACAACGACATCAATAACAGAAAAGTTAATTTAAGCAAAATATTTTGAGGTGAATTATTTATGAAGGGAGTGATCTAGTTAAAATGAGTATATTTACCTGGATAACACACAAAATGAGGTAAACTGGACCTCTACACAACACTATTATAGCCAAGTCAGGTTTAAGGCAAAACAACATCGAGAAAAAGGTATTAGAAAGTGGTGTGGCTTAGGCTTTTGTGAAATCTACTTTGCGGAAGAACTAGATTTTCGTTTCTTAACGTTTATCTTTAACGAACATTTAGCCAATATATTCAAATAAGATAAGTACCGTTTATTTCAAATTTGCTTATATTTTGAATTAAAGAATTAAGAAATACATCACATCGTTGCCATTATAGTTGTTAGAAAATTTTCATATTTTAAACAAGTTCCACGACATAGTAAACCTATCGCCATTCACACGTGCTGACAAGTTTCGACCTTCCGTGTTGATCATTTTAGCTTAACAGAAAACTGAATATCCCCTTGTTTTCGCATGAATTTTGCTTATTGAACTATTCTCCTATACTCACAGGTATATACGAAAACAGCCACAAACCCCACACACATATATGTGTACTCGATTGTAAATTTACATTTATGGAATGTGTATAAGCAAGCCATATAGATTGACATACACGCCTATCCATGATGTTTCGATTTAAAAAAACGCTTCCCGACGCGTGGAACTATCAAAATAATTCGCAGTAATCCTCAATTTCATGTTTACCTAATCTCATCCTGTGTGCAATAGATTGTATGATATACTATATATTACTGTAAGGCATCTATATTTTTTGCAGTATCACTCTCGTATTGTGGAAAAACAATTATTTTCTTGTGTGGTAGTCCCGAAAATGTTATTATCACGCCTCTACAGCACGTTGGTAATAAATAGCTGACGGGCTCGCGGGACATTAGTCCTTAGGTTATAAATGCCATTGCTTAAGTGGCACGTGAATAATAAATATGGTCACCGAATTTCCGCTCTGCCTTATTGACTTGAGCTCTAGTGGAATTCATTGCGTGAATACCATGACCCACGTTAATATTTCTGCATTTATGCATGTATATGTTTATTAAATAAACAAAATTATAGAACGTTTGAGCCCTTCAACAATGCAAGTTATTTTTTGCATATAATAACCTACATTATAATTATGTTAATAATTCATATTTCTGGTACAAATGTCCTGTGTGTCAGTTAATCAACTAGTTTAGTGTGACCAGAAGGATAAACCAAAGACAGCATGAACGGAAAGTATAAACTCGTGTACATTCGTTTCGTGCTTACTGGCGACTCATCAATAGGAGCCGGTATTATGCCCTTTACCCACTATATATTTGAGTGAGGAATGAAGGAAAATAGGACGGTAAAATCTCCTAGACAAATGTGTAAACCTGCAGTAGTGAAGCTAACTTTATATAAAGTCTTCGACAATATATATAATATATATACCAAGCTTGTTAAGGGTGCCAGCACTGCGGATATTGTGTCTGTACCAGTTACCAACACTATGGTACGAAAACATACATGGTACCAACACTATGATTGCCAAGTTGGTACATGGTACCAACACGATAGATTTCAATGCATGCTAAAGTTCAAAATTCGACTTATAGCTATTTCTGAACACCTGTTACTCCAGCAAATCTATACATTCTGGCTTTGATCCGTTCATGCTGTTTTTGGTTTATCCCCTTAATAATATTTGACCTAATTTGTTACCAGGTGCTCTGCACCTGGTACAAAATTGCATATATTTTAGTCCGCTAAAAACAGTATCGAACTGTTATAGTTTAATGTGTGTTTGTTTAACAAAACAGGACGGTAATCTCCAGAGGCACATTTTCTTGTCTCAGGAAGTGTCTATTCGATTTGTTTGAAAAATGGAGACAGTTATTAAAAATAATTTTATTTAGGAGTCTGCAGCCGAGATTAACCGAAGTATCTGCCTGGATGCTGCAGGCTTTGGACGGCTGTATAAACTATTGTATTTCCGCTCAGGTTTTTCTAAATAGCATGCCCATCTCTTCGAATCCAATACATTTTTGATCAACTTTTATTCATGTAATACTCGATAGATGACCAACGTTTGTGCTCCAATTAAACATACATTACTAATTTCTGTCACATAATGTCTTGTATTGTTGACTGGTTTGCCTTATGCAATTAACTGTACGCTTTAAACATTTTATATTATATTAATATTTGAAATTATCTTCATCACAACTTGATCTAGGTGCTTCATCTGGAGTTTTTAATACACGAAGCATTTAAATGCTGTAACAATGATAACTTCATCAGCACAGGGAAGTGGTAGCCACAATGATGAATTAAGGCATAGTTGTCACCAGTATGGAAATATGGCAAATGTCACATCTTGTGTATCTGATTCTGCTACTAGTAAACGGTTGGATAAAACACTAAACGAGCACAGTACCAGTGAACAGAGTCAAAAGTTCCCGATAAAGGTGAATTTAAAATTTTTTTCGAATTATAATCATAATATTATCATTTTTATTCGATTTCGTGTTTCAAAAGATGTTTCAAATTATATGTATATAACTACTTTGAAATTGTGCATCCGACATTCCCGTTGAATAAAATATATGTAAGACTACTATGAGTGAACTTTTTATTTTTTTATATTTTACCTAGTATATACATGGATAATTAATGAATTTTGTGTATTTTGGTCGCTAAAATACGATTGAAATTCATCTAAAATGGACAAAAGATGTATTTCAGATTTTTTGTGCACTGAACGCGAGTAAAAATGCACACAAAGTCTTCGGAGACCAATTTTTCCATTCGCGCCTGTAGCTACAACCGAAAATGTGTCAATCAGATTCTGGACTACTATGAAAGAAATGCTTAAACAACACTCGGTGTGTCTTCTGCCGATAAATTTTTAGAAATTGTTTTCTATCTCTATTAGCACTAAAATTCCATAACACGTGGCGTTTTCGGCGAAAATAAGAAGAGATGAGGATAATTACTGGCTGAATGTGGCTTAGTCGATAGAAGAAGTGCCGAAACTTAACAATATTTTAGAATTGTGCTCCTAGATCAGACATATTAGCAGTAGTCATTTTGTCATGAGTATTCGGGTTTCTCCTGTTTCTGAAGCATAGCGCGTCAAGCAATTCCAAGATCAACTCAAACAGCCAATGATTGATCATAAATATATACACAAATTTATTGTCACAATCTGGAGGGATTGATCCAATTTTAATGAGTGTAGATTTTTCGTTGTATTTTCTGTTAACATAATAGGTGACACTAGCCAACCTGCCAACTGTTATATTATGCATTTGTTCTGTGTTGCATGAAATTTTGTCATTGTTCTTTTCCCCACAAGGACTCGCCCACACAAGTAGGATTTCGACGATACATGCAGTTCTTGGAATAAAAATTCCTAGTTTCCCATGCACTGTCGATTTGCGTCACCGCATATCAGCGACCCACTGCCATGGCTTTTTAGGTTACTCGGCCGCATGTGCTTCTCACGCGATCTGTTATAGCGCTCCGGCTAAAAACACTAGATTGCCTCATCTCCATTAATTGCGCTCAATCAACGTACGTCCGGTACCTTATCGCGAATCCTGTTCCGAAGCCCAATATTACTCTTAACGGCACCGTGCTGCCAGTCGTTAACGATTTCATTGACCTAGGATTCTAGGTGACATCAGCCGAAGAGAGTTTTATCGAGATTTCCAGATATGTGCCGTTTACTTTAGTTCATTTTGCAGACTATTCATTAAACTCTGGAATCGCCCGTCTATTTCACTGAGCAAAACACACGGGGTCTCGCTTCATGCTACGCAGGCATTGGGTATGTCTGGTTATTTCTGTCAGCATTTCAAAAGGCTTTATAAATTGATGCATTTACTTGGTTCGTTTAATATTATTTGCCGCCGAGCGTCAAGTGGCATTAATTAAGAACAAACTTACCGAACTGAGCAGCTCTATTTCGTTACTCTTTGATACACCATTGCCATCGAATCTTGTTATTGAACACCGATTGCGTTGGTTTGTGCATTGTTTGAATGGTATATTACATATCCTATTCGCCAGGCTACTGATACAACCACAGTCGCAACGGAATCTCAGCATCCAAGATCACCTTAGTGGAAGCAAATCTGTTGGTCTATTGGCGGAATGGATCCAGTAGAGAGGTCTGGTCAATCGTCTTATTGGCATACTCTGCTCTGGAACACCCTACACAGGGGACCTAGATCTTTGTTCATCTATTTATCAAACGTAGGTATAAATTTGTGTCCTATACTTGTGAGTCAGTTAGCCGTTAGGGCTCTTAGGATAACCATCGACGGTCGAAATATGTTAGTACATTTGACGGATGATATTTTTGCTATGTTGCTCGATTGTGAAATAAAATGACTGTGGTGTTTATCTTAAGTCCTTATAATTTATTCAAATAAACGCAACTTATTTGTTACTTGCTTTGTACCACAATCATCCAACTGATAATTTAAGTGAATCTGAGGTGGAGCAAATAATGAAATCCGAGAGAATGTTTAAAAAGCTGACACCGGATTCAGTGTTCGAATTCGCATTGCAGCGAAAGCTTAATGGACTTTTGACAAGAAAGTTTCCGTCTATATAAGATGAATATTAAGGTCTTTTCCCACAGCATAATTTGCAAGGATAACATAAAATGGGTCTTGTTTTGTCTGCAGTTTTGTGTCCGAGCAGTATGAGCCTATTTAATCACTCAATATATTTGAATCAGAAGGTTAGTACTTTCGAGAGATTATACACGTTCAAAATTTATTCTGCAATAAATCAGTCGCTTCAAAATATCTTTTATCTTCTTTTGGTTTGATTCGCTTCTTGTATTTTTTGCTGCGTTTAATGACATATTCGTTTTTGGAAACCTTTCCTTATAGTCTCAGAAAGAAGTTAAACTTTCTAATAATGATGAGCATGTATCTATGAGTCGTGCCCAATCATCAGGAGCTGCTGAAGCCGCCACTAGCTGTGCAAATAACCAATCGTCATCTGACCTCAGAAATTCCACGCAGAATCCAGAAGAAGACAGAACATTGGGGGCGGTTGAAGGACAGGCGGATTCAAACGTTGAAGAGAATATATTGAATAGGCCTAGAGTACCTGACTCGCAGCTAGTGGACTGGATGCAACGTCGACTATTCTACTTTTTTATGACACCCATGGAAAAGTATCATGCCAAGAAGCGTCTTCCTATTAAACTTTTTGTGCAGTTTCTCAAAATTTTCATTATCACCTCGCAGGTAAGTGTGTGAGTCGCCACATTAAATTTCGTTTATTTTTTAAACTAATTTAAATCAAGGTTGCGATCTTGATATAAATACGAACCCCATTTAATATATATATTTTTCAGTATTAACCAAGTATTGTATACTATTAAAAATGCATTTTTCCAGTAGACTGGTTTCGTCCTATTAGGGATCACTTCACGTATTGTCCAGAATTTGCCGCGGATAATTGTTTGGATCAAGTAATTATTTATTAAGTGGCGTAATATATATATATATATATATATATATATATATATATATATATATATATATATATATTCTTATAATTAGGAAAACACAAATAACGAAGTGGATAAAGGCCATTTATTTCGTGAATACTAATCATCTCTTATACAATTATACATATTTATACATTTTGGGTTTTCAATTGATTATGCTAGTGATAACAAATCTGACTCGTTTTTACTGCTGTTTCTTGTTTTGACTAGTTGGTGAGTGTGTATGCGTTTGTGTTTGTGTGTATGCGTGTTTGCATGTAAAGGTCATTCTCGCAGTATTGCGAAGTGATGTCTGAGATCTGGTCATTATTGTTTTGATAGCTTGAGAATTAACCATTTGTGCGCATTGTTCACTGTTACATATACAAGTGCTATTTTTCCCAGTATAGTTGGTCGTTTCACCTCGTTGCGCAAAGTTTTCACGTGGTAACAACGCCAGTGTTGATTGCAGTGTTAAACGCTCACATTGTTTGGAGACTTCTGTCATCGTATGCGCCTCTGTTATTTCCACTTCAGTTTGTTGCCAATCCGATTGTACGCTTGTTGATTCTAGTCGAGGGCCTGTTTGTTCTTGACTGGATACTAGTAGATTGTTGTTGAATTTTGTTATTCTTGGCCAGTCAATAAGAATATCATGTTGATGAAACTTTTGAATATTAAGGTCAGGTGCTTGTTGTTTTATATATATATATATATATATATATATATATATATATATATATATATACATATATATATATAATTCATATGATGATGATCGTGGAAGGTCGGAACCCGTCAGTACGCATGACTGACGGTAATATTTTATATTGTACGACTGGTTTGGCATATTAATATTGGTGCTTCTTTCAAGCTCGTTAAATTAATTTAAAGAGTATCGTTTTTGTTTCAAAAATTTTAATCGGCCTCCTATTTGGGCGCCAAATTCACATTATAATATCCAGGGTTACTAAGACTAATGCACTAGTGGAATTCTACCAAACAAACTGTATTAGTGAAAGAACTGTCATCTCTGTTTCGTTCATGCAAAGGCCGAGTGGGTGCTATACTTAAACCTTTTTTGTCAAGATATCTAAATTGGTTTCTTCAAATCATCGTTGCTCAGTGTATAAAGCCAACTAACTTGACAAGATATTCTCTACTATAAACATAAATTGCATATATATATATATATATATATATATATATATATATATATATATATATATAGTTTGTATAAGCTAAAAAATTATGTAAGGTAACTAATAAGTTTCATTAAGTAGACCGATTGCGCCATTATTTAGCATTCATTTAGTATTAACTACAATTGATGCGTCTGTGATTCGAACCTGGGCACGTTTACTTCAGAGTAAGAAAATTCATTTCGTGCCTCACTAAAGCCGTGCACTTTTGAATTACCTACTATATTATGTTTTTCGTCATTTTTTCCCTTCTTTTTTCTTTTTTAATCTAACAATACCATGCTTTTAGATGCTATGTATATGGTGGATGTTGACCATATCAGTGTCCTCAATTTCGGATAACAAGTGTCGCCAGAATAGTTCAAGTAAATCACCATTCTCTAAAGTTCATGGATAATTTTTAGCTAAGCCATTTTTTGCATTTGTAATTTTAATTGAGAAATAAATCGTGTATGGAAGTATAAATTTATTATAAAGCTGATATACATAACACAGACAAGAAAATTGTCTTTTTTCGGCTGTGTTGACATAACTGCTTAATGGTAAATTTATACTTTCATTCATGATTTATTTCTCAATTCAAATTACAATTGATGAAACTTAGATTATGTTTTAATGTCGGCGCAATTAATGTGCGAATGTTGAAACAAACTGGACAAATAGGAGCTCTCATACATACTTTGGATTAATATGTTTTGTGCATTCGAAATGAGAATGCAGGATCCTACGAGAAATACAGAACTGAGTGCACTATCCTTATTTACGTGTTTTTGGCTTCGAATCTAATTCCACGGAGTTTTCCCATGCCGCGCAACGAGGCGGGGGTATTGTCCACATTGCGTACTCCGCCTCTCGGAAGATGATGGACTCAAATAAATTATGTAGCAATTAGTTATAAATGACATTTTTGCATCCATGACTGTCGTTCGTTGTGGAATACTTATGTCGATTCTGTCCAGGCACTTATCCTTTGTATATTTGCACTCAAAATTTACGGAACAATAGAATAGAATTGACCTCGGATAATGTAAACAAATTTGAACAGCCGGTTGCCCAACGAAATTAAGAATATATTCTAAAAAAAATTATATGTCTTGATGCTGAAAATTCAAACCTATTGTGAACGAAGATAAGCTCCATCATGCTCGATGCAGGTACTACAGTATGTTACATAGTAGGCTCCCGTAGATATAGTCATTCATGTCTCTGGAAAAATTGATAGAGGTTCTCGAATCTAGGCGCCAAATTTCTGTTAGCTCAAGTTAAAATAATACTCGTGGAATTGTAAGTCGATCTTGAATCCTTTTGGACAATAAAGGCCGAATAAATACCAGAAGTGTTTGCATCTGGCAATAACCAATGTTTGTTCGAATTCATTTGCGCAACAGACCGAAGAATATTAAAAGTTATCCAAACTTTAAATGATAGTAATAACCGATATATTGTTTCATCTTCATATGTGGACTGATCAATTAACGCGCGTGAGTCTTGGTTGTTTAGAATTGATAATTTTAGATGCTTACGGACATTCGACCATCGTTGCTTGAGCATTATAGCTCTTATAGGCTACCAAAAACTAATTAGACCTACTGACATCCGTAGGCGTATTTTTCGTATCAGCCAACGAGTGCTACTCATTCGAAAATGAATGAGGCTCCATTATCTGCGTTGGCTCGACCACGCTTTACGTATGCCTTCGGTTGGGCATTATTTTCGTATCCAGCGCAAAATTGGCGTAATAAGCAAGGTGAACAGATTTTGAAATGGCATACAAGCACTAAAATTGGCTAGTTTATATGTTTTTCACGTGTGCAGCATTGCTTTTGGTTTTAAACTCTGCGCGATATAGTATCGAGCCGAGTTCAGTAGCAAACTTGTTATTGGTTGCTAGTATAATCACCTTTGGTACTTTATTTTCTTATTTGGGCAGATTTATCTGCGGGTTTGGTCGTGTTTATGCTGCAATACCGTGTAAACCGCAAGGAAGCTTTATTGCCGATGGTAACTTGCCTTAAAACTTATTTGGCCACAGTGGCGTTGTGTAAAGGTTTTGCTTACGTATGAATTAGATTCTCCAATTCATAAATAACCGTCCTGTATTAATTTTTTTCTTAATTATTATTTTTGTCATTATTTCATTTTTTAATTATTTTGCTGTTGTTTTCATGTATTACTATATTTTTTATATGGTTGTTGGTGCTGTCCTTGATGTTGTTAGATGTATCCAGACGAAACGTTATACTCGTTGGAGGAAAATGTGCATATTTAATCTTCATTCAGATGCGTTTGCTTGTTGGCTTATATTTATGTATTATTTCCCCAGTTTGCCTGTGTGCGAAGCTGATAGTCCTTCTACACTTCGTGGAACATGCGGTCTTATATTGTTGCTCTTTTTACATTTGATAACGTTTTAGATGGGCTATATATATATATATATATATATATATATATATATATATATATATATATATATATATATATATATATATATATATAATTTGCTTCTGCATTCTTGGCCAGTCAAATATTCTTCTGTGTTATTTTGTACCAGGTCCTCACCAAAATATATGGTGGATATGGGACGTAATACCGGCTCCGACTGGTGAGTCGCCAGTAAACACGAAGTGAATTTGCACATGAGATTATGCTTTCCGTTCATGCTGATTTTGGTTTATCCTTCTGGTCATATTTGAACTAATTTGTTACTGGATGCACAACGCTTAATACACAATTGCATATAAATTAGCTCTCCGCAACAAATATTATCTAACTATTCTGTGTTGATGGCATTTTTATCTTTCAAGGGTGGAGCTTATTGTTTGCTTCATTAATGATTAACAAGTTTTCTTGCCTACTGTTTATATATTGTGGACGTTAATTGTACTCGTTTGATGTCCTGTTCAGTTGATATGATCAATGATTGGAGATGGAGCCTTCTGGGGATTGCTTTTTGAGGTAGATGTTGATGGCTTCTATTGATCGACTGCCTTTTTGTTCAAGTATGTATTAGGTTTTGCGAACCTAGTAACAAATTTGTTCAGTTGTGACCAGAAGGATAAACCAAAGGCAGCATGAACGGAAAGTATAATCTCATGCACATTCGTTTCGTGCTTACTGGCGACTCATCAGTAGGAGCCGGTATTACGCCCTTTAACCACTATATATTTGGTAGAAGAATGTGGAATAATAGGACATCGTCTAGGAGATTGTACCGTCCTATTATTCCACATTCTTCTACCAAATATATAGTGGTTAAAGGGCTTAATACCGGCTCCTACTGATGAGTCGCCAGTAAGCACGAAACGAATGTGCATGAGATTATACTTTCCGCTCATGCTGCCTTTGGTTTATCCTTCTGGTCACAACTGAACTAATTTGTTACTAGGTTCGCAAAACCTAATACATACTTGCATATATATTAGTTCTTCGCAACAAACAGTATTTAACTGCCTTTTTGTTCTTCCGATTTACTCGCTTCAACAGATAAACTCTCAGACAAGTAGCCAAGCAAAAAGATGACACTTAACTAATATAGAGAAAAAAATCAACTACTCGCAGAAAGTTGGAGAACTACGTCGCGACTTATGCGTAAAATTCCAAGGAAAAATCGGAACTCATAAAAGATTTTTAAACGTAAAATCGCATTTCTCAAACGGTACAAGATTATTTGGATAGTCAAAAGTAATCGAGGATTAGATCATCTTAGAATCCCACCAATGCGTTCAGTTATACCAATGGTCAATGGTCCTCAGCACCATGCTGTTCAGTTATTATGAAAACTCTTGCAGAGATTTTTATGATCGTTAACACACACACATTGTTACAGTTGCCATCCAATTGTCAAAAGAGCTAAAACACAAAATCTGTTAAAATTAAATTTTAATCTGAATGAACATAACATTTGTTTAAAAGATTCCATTAAAGCAACATAAAATGTATCGTTTTATCCTATATAACTATAGTTCACATCTATATGGTCCACTTAATAAGTTTTATTGAACTGCTTCTATCTTGTGCCTAGAAAAAATTGGACTTACTAATATATTCGAATAACTCACGCTGTGTAGAATGTACTTAGATGATTTATTGTTCTTCAGAACAAGTAATCGATCCCAACTAGGATATTAAATTATTGGAGGAATTATATGCAAAGCATGCTTCCTTTAGTAGTTCAGCTGGACAGCACTTACTGCCTGGTTCATTCTGTGCTAAAGAATAGATTTTTAATGTAAAAATTATTGCTCCGGAATTTGTATGCATTTGTAATTTGAATTGAGACATATATGGTGTTTTAAAGTGTTAATTTATTATTAAGCAAGCAAACACAACAAAATGTTTAAAAAAACTTAGCCTTATCCCCCTCCGCGCACACAACCACCTATAAACATGTGTATTTTACTAAAGTGACATTTTATTGAATAACTATAAGCACACCTAATGGATTGACATACACGCCAATCCATGATGTCTATATTTTAATTTCTGTTCCGGACGCATAGAAGACCGGATATTAGGAAGACAATTAAAAATACATTTGGAATTAAAATAAATATAAATATGTCTGTCTTGAATGAGGATACCACATTTGCCACAAGTTGTGTTTTACTCCTGTGCGTATTGTGTCAACCCTGAAGATGAGCCTGGAAATTCGGGCTCGAAAATTTGGAAGAAGAACAATGGAAAATCTTGTTCCAACGTCATTTTCAGACAATCAGCTAATTGAAGGCTTAAAGAAGAAGGGACAAGTGAGAACCCATCAATTGAGGCCAAAAATTACATCACCTGAAAATGAGGAAAATTCAAGATTTTACCGACCTATGAGTGCTATCAATTGTCCCGCACAAGAAAAATGCGGTCAAATCCACAACAAGAAGGACAGCACTGCGCAACCGAATTCATCTTTTAAAATGTTTAAAATACCATGTCATTTTCGGCAGAGCTCAACTTAGCTGAGCTATGCATTACTTTATAAAGTCAATTTTGAAAAGTGAATTGACTCCTGCTTTTATATCTCCAACAAGCATGCAATGCGTTTGTAGCTTTTGTTCACGCTGGCCTTGGAATATCTTTGTGGTCCTAATTTGCCTATTTTTTTACAGGGTGCGCAAAGATTAATACATAACTGCAAGTAAGAATAAACTTGATTATATGCGTATAATATACAACAATGCACAAATAGCGTGAACGCTAATTCTTAGTGGCGCGCACACACAAATACACACAACAGCACTCCAGGTTCTATTAAAATCATAGACGGAATTCTTTTGTTTATTTAACTGAGGATAGAAGATGTTCTAAATAACCGCTTCCGCTGAGCTAAATTATTTTTCGTTTTCTTGCTTTGAACAACACCTGGAAATCTGCCTCATTTTAAGTGTGATTTTTGTACAAAAATGTTTTAAGCTTTTGCGGATATTTCTTCCCTTTGCCACCTTTGCTTAATTTAAAATGCTCTTGAATTCGCTTCCTTTTAATCGGCTAGTCCGGCCTGAATAGTGCATTGATCAGCTATACTATTTGTGTTAATATGCCATGCTAGACCGTTCAGTCACAGGAAGCTTAGCTCTTACATTTGTTTTTAACTGGCGATTTTTTGTATAAACCTTCATCGGGTGTGTAGTAGGTGGCTAAGATTTCACTGATATTTTTATTCGTCGAGTTGTAATAATAATATTTTTTTTATTATGTAAAATAAATTGATTATTAAATTTCTCTGTTTGGAAATGGAGGCAGCGCTATGGTAGCCGATGTACTGTTCTTTCCCTGTCGGCTGTCTATTTATTTTTCCTTTTGGTCTACCATCCTTCAATATGTGGTGGTTCAACAGGTGTGAACAGTAAAAATGGCGACGAGGCCAAGGAAAAGCTTGGTGATGACGCTACGATAGGTTGTAGTAGTGTCGCTGTAAATACTACAGAAGAATAATGCAATTGAGAGGAACGCGCTTAATGTTCTTTTGAGGCAAATGAATGACAGCCAATTTTTCAGTAAAAATAGTCGGAAGTGTGCTCCGTATCTCTAGCACAAATATGATGAACCCCAATTATGTTCTCAGGTCATGTAGACGTGAATTGCAAAATCTGTGATTCGTGGACACCTGGAAGCTAAATCGAATTCGGTGCAGCTACTTACATGGTTTTACTTTCTAAATGTATTTCATACTGAAAAGCTGATAACCTGTCTCGCTTTTTGCTGTTCAGTGCAATCTTTGTTTACTACAAACGAGCAACACAACACTAGTGGTTGATGTTCTATGTACTCGGCGGGAAAGCTAATAACCCGTGCGCGTCAGGATGTCATTCGAGGGGGACACCAGACGAGTGTAAAGAGTCTTCTCGTGCAAATTGATCAGTGATTCTACAGACTGCGTCCTTGGTAAATCCAGACCAATGTAATAACTCGAAACTCAAAATGGCTACTAAGAAAAGTCAAGCGGAGAAGAAAGCCATTGTCCAGACGTAGATGCATACTTCGACGTATAAGTTTTCTATGCCGGGGATATAGAGGTTGTAATAGTGCAGCTAGGTAGCATTGATTGCCTGCTTTATTTAGTGCTAGAAGATTGATTTTTATATGTTTGTTTATCAGTTTAAAAGTAATAAATAAATAAAATAATAAGAGTAGTTATACCTGTAGCAGTGTGGCTGGATATAGCAATGGCTGTCCTGTTTTGTGATAAAATATCTTTCCTTTTTATAGATTAATTAATTAAATATGAGGCGAATTATGCTATCTAATAATGAAGTTGTATAGAATAGTACAAATGGCATTAATCAATAAAAAAGCTGATTTCAAGAATGAGCGTCTACAAAAAGTGTAGGAATTGGATTAATGAACAGGCAGTTTTATTTTTCTATCTAAATCTTAATAAAATCTTACTCACTAATTAGACTAATAATAATAACTTGGGAATAAATTGTGGCTGACTTAAAGGAATTGAAGAGAAAACTGCAGGAACTTAATTTCCGGCATGGAAACCAGACCGAAAGGACGAGTTAACTAAAGCATGATAAAGAAATATACAGTGGTTAAGTAAGCATTGACCAATACAATTTTGTTTCATAATATTAAGCTACCTAAAGCGAAAGACGACAGCTTGTGATATTCAGTACCACGAAAATCCACGTTCTCAGAACAGTATAGATATTAAAATATCAGCCTTTGTAATTAACATAGCTAACCGAGTTAAGCTGGTCTGGTTTTGTCCCTACAATGGACGAACAAAGAAGCGGCTTGTAAATAGAATCCACCAACACCTGCGACGGAAATTAATCGCAAGAGAAGTGGCATTATTTGCTAAGTTAACCAAAACTGGTCATATAATGGAAACAGGGCCTAACGTGAGCATAAAAAACTTTTCCATTGTGCAGCAATCAGGATCGGCAAAAAATATTTAAAATCTTTAAAGCACAATTTATCAAACTGCACAAATCTTCGCTGAATTCTAACGAATGGTATCAACAAAATATGGTACTTGATGAGCCGCGTTTGAATTGAGGTAACACGTGCATTCAGCCGTTACATCAAACTCCATCTGGAAGGGTGTCACAAAACGTGGCGTTAGTAATTTCATTTATACAACAATTTGTTTCAAAACAGCAAAAACAGTTTTAAAAAAATTGCACTTCGAAGCGTTATACTATAAATAGCACAGGGTAATTTTCGCATCAACGTTTTCTGAGGGAAACTTCCGTCGTTTTCTTTGATTTTGACTTACGATCAAGTGAAAAAAAGGATTTTTAATACTCAGTATGGCTCATGTTACGACGGCAGATACATCCAGCCTAGATGTGCTCATACAACAATTACTTATCATTTATTGATATAAACACCTGTCCCTTTATGTACATAAATTTGTCGGTATAAACTAAGTGTTGCATAGCGCTGATAAGGCATTTCATCCATTTTATCGGTTTCGTCCTTATTTGGAAATAATCAAGTACTGTCCAGAATTTGCCGCGGAAAGGGCTCGAACCTGGGCACGTCTGCTTCGGAATCTGACGCTCTAACCGCAGCGAAATAATAAACTGAATAAAGTAACCACATTTCAAAAATAGTATTTTATAACTGTTTATCAAATTCTAAAATCGCAAATGCGTAATCATGCCATACTCGATGCCTAAAATGTTCTAGCAATAAAGTTTGCCTATATTTTAGGAAAAAAATTAACAAAGCAACTCTTCTCTGTACACAAGTCATAAAAAGTAACATTGGTAAAAATATGGCAACAAAAAAATCGGTTGAGAAAAAGAACAGGCAAAGAACAGATTTTTCGCGAGACAACAAAAATGACGGTCTTGGCAAGTAACATTCGGCAGGGTTGCTCAGTGGTTGGAGCACCAGATTCCGAAGCAGACGTGCCCACGTTCGAGTTCTGTCCGCGGCAATTTCTGACCAGTACGTGATCATTTCAAAATAAGGACGAAACCGGTCTAATTGGATGAATTACCCTATCAGCACTACGCAACACTTAGTTTATACTGACAAATGTATGTACATAAATGGACAGGTGCTTATTTCAACATCGCAACCTTGATTACAGAAATTGTTATCACTGCCCGCGAAACCAATGTTCGTTTACTAAACTTGTGGGGATGGGTGAGCTGTAGAAGGTGGCCGTCAATGCCCATCAAAATATATTAAATATAATAATAATAATATATCATGTAATTCTGATAAATGTAGTTTCGCATTTTTTCTTCTTCTTTTATTTACTTATTATGTTTGATTATATTTTGAATAAACTCTCCAATGATTAATTAAGGCCAACTTTTAAGCATCGATTTTAATTAAACGTCTCGTCCATGCCTTTTACGTTTAAATTTTATGGCTTTAAAATGTTGTTGCTCTTTATGTAAACACCGAATTATTCTGGAACAGTTAGTTATTTTCGGCTATACAAATTCGGCGTTTGTCAGCTTTCATGCGGAGACACGTCGGTCTTACTGTCATCTGTTTTTGAAAGATTGGAATTCTGCATACGAAGCACTGCCTTATCCACCAGTGGCTCCGTATGCTGTTTATGAACGCGCCGAGTTGCTCAACAGTGTAGCATACACGATTCAACGAGTAAGTTGATTAAACTTTTATTGCTTTTAATGAAATGCATTTTGCGGTTTTGCAAATCGTGAGTTAGGCAAAATTATTTTTTGACGCAGATGTAAGGGTGGCTCAGTGGTTAGAGCACTAGATTCCGAAGCAGACGTGCCCAGGTTCGAGCCCTGTCCGCGGCAAATTCTGGCCAGTACGTGATGAGTTCTCAATAAGGAGGAAACCGGTCTACTGGATGAATTGCCTTTTCTACACTGTGCAATTCTTAGTTTACACTGACATATGTGGCGAACGCTGTGTTAAAGGCACAATGAATCTTGCCGAGATAATATGCATCAACAAAATGGTATTCACAGATAGAAATATCAGCTCAATAAATTAAGCGATCACGATTTCTCAAATGTACCCGTTCAGCAAGAAATAAAAAGCACGTGAGTCAGCGCAGTTAATGCATCGAATTTATATAAGCTACGTGTTGCGTGCAACATGTTATTTGTCTATTATCAGCTAGCCTGCTATACTAGTGGCTTTTTGTCAGCCGAATATAATTGAGCGTGGCATTTGAATGGAATTAAAATTTATCGTGCCTCTGTTCTTTGACCCATTTCTAAAAACACGAAAAAGAAAATATCATCCTCGCGAGGCTTTAATAGTATTATGAGTCAGAGTTTGAACCCAGTTAAGCAACTGGTTTATAATCTGTCCAGAAATCAACAAACAGAATGCTGTAATGTTCTGATGCTGGGCTCGAGTATATACGTAAATTGCTTCACCACTGATATGATGACGAATGACCACTAATTATTGGTATACAAAATATTATTCGTGGTAGTCGGTAAGGCAAATTAGAGCAGCTCTGAAAAAATTTCGGAAATACAGCACGAAATTGCATAGTGGTTGCAATAGGCGATAACATGTGTAAGCTGGTTTTTCTGATTGATGTTGATCATTTTTAATGAGAGAAAATTCGTTAAGACAAATAGAGTGAGTATATGCTCGACGTTGTGGTCTACGGAATGCAAGAGACATGTGAACACATCGAGATAGGTATACCTGATTATTGCCTATACCTGGACATAGTTAGGACCCCTGCCTAATTTCACTACACAAGTCGTTAGCTCTAATTATCTAAATCGTGTAACATAAAAAAAACGTGGACTCAAACGTGAGTCACACAGTGCAATTTGACAATGTATGAAAAATAAAACAAAAATTAAGTATATAGCTTAAAAAAGCAAGTCTAGAATAATCTTGCTTGAGAAGTGGTATAATGCCAAAGAACTGTTCGTACTTGTTTCTCACTGGTTATCTAAAACTAGTTCGCCTTACCTCGGGAGAGAAGTTTAAGTATGGAATATGAACCATGTGCGATCCATATGAGTTTATTAGTGTGTCGTTAAATATGGCGCAAATGGTGTGCGGTAAAGGAAAATAAACTAGTCTTAAAGTAAAGCTAAAAACTTAACTATGTCAGCAATAGTCTCTTATGGAGCACAATAATGGGCTATCCAAGCAGAGATGAGGGGTAATTTTGCAGGTCATCGGGTAAAACTATCGATCATGGTTATTAGGTCGCCAAAACCATGAAATTGAGTAAGATGAACTATGTCGATGTGAACCATGACTAGGCGTTGCCGCATTTATTGGTAATGCTCCATTTTAGAATGAATGATCTTGTTAATTTTTTTCTTCTGGCATATGAAAAACTCGTTTCGTTATCGCATTTAGTAATTATTTTAAATGCAATAAGAAAAGGGAGTTAGCCACGTATGAAGCTTTATGAATAAACAAATTTCAGCCGGATTTATTTTAGCAGAAGAAGCAGGTTTAGGCATTGAACTTGAACTGGAGGTGACGCACGCAATTGACTGGTTGTTTCATTATTTCAAACTCTTTCCATGTTTACATTTTTCTATCTTGCAATTTATATATAAAGAAATGTTCATTTGTAGATAATTGAGAAGCAAATTAGAAATAAGTGGTTCTTTATCTGATAAAATATTTTTGCACATGAACTGGGTACTATGAATTACTTATAAGTTGATTTATATATATATATATATATATATATACATATATATATATATATATATATATATATATATATATATATATATATATAGATGTGAGCAGGATGGCTCAGTGGTTAGAGCACCAGATTTCAATCAGACGTGCCTAGGTTCACGTCAATAAGGACGAAACCGGTCTACTGGATGAATATATTGAATTGAATGATGCCATGCTTACCGCGAAATGTGATAACTGATATCGATGAAGGCCAGAGTGTATGGTTTAACTGGAGTAACAGGTGTTCGGAAATTGTTGTAATTCTCAATTTGGGTGAACTTTAGCATAAATTTATATCCATCAGGTTGGTATCATGTACCGACTCGGAAACCATAGTGTTAGTATCCGGTACTCATCGATTTCAAAAAAGGTATCAGTTACTAACACAATGGCCATAGTGTTAGTATCCTTTACAGACTCGGTATATATATTATATAGTGTGAGTTAGCATTGAAGTCGTATTGTCGTTGACTTCAGATTATGTTAGCTTCACTATTACAGGTTTACACATTCGTCTAGGAGATTGTACCGTCCTATTATTCCACATTCTTCTACCAAATATATAGTGGTTAAAGGGCGTAATACCGGCTCCTACTGATGAGTCGCCAGTAAGCACGAAACGAATGTGCATGAGATTATACTTTCCGTTCATGCTGCCTTTGGTTTATCCTTCTGGTCACAACTGAACTAATTTGTTACTAGGTTCGCAAAACCTAATACATACTTGCATATATATTAGTTCTTCGCAACAAACAGTATTTAACTGTAATATATTGAATTGAATGATGTCATGCTTACCGCGAAATGTGATAACTGATATCGATGAAGGCCAGAGTGTATGGTTTAACTGGAGTAACAGGTGTTCGGAAATTGTTGTAATTCTCAATTTGGGTGAACTTTAGCATAAATTTATATCCATCAGGTTGGTATCATGTACCGACTCGGAAACCATAGTGTTAGTATCCGGTACTCATCGATTTCAAAAAAGGTATCAGTTACTAACACAATGGCCATAGTGTTAGTATCCTTTACAGACTCGGTATATATATTATATAGTGTGAGTTAGCATTGAAGTCGTATTGTCGTTGACTTCAGATTATGTTAGCTTCACTATTACAGGTTTACACATTCGTCTAGGAGATTGTACCGTCCTATTATTCCACATTCTTCTACCAAATATATAGTGGTTAAAGGGCGTAATACCGGCTCCTACTGATGAGTCGCCAGTAAGCACGAAACGAATGTGCATGAGATTATACTTTCCGTTCATGCTGCCTTTGGTTTATCCTTCTGGTCACAACTGAACTAATTTGTTACTAGGTTCGCAAAACCTAATACATACTTGCATATATATTAGTTCTTCGCAGC